>JAFVLL020038646.1:0-10166 GCA_021397915.2 Tor tambroides
GTGGTTTTGATCTTATTGTTTGCATAGTGTCTGTTGGGGTTATCCCCTCCTTTGGTATGGTCATACAAAATGTTGGCGTGTACAGTCCTGGTTTTACTCTCCTTCTTGCTTTTCCTTCTTTTATGCTTTTTCACTTTGGTACTTTTCGTTTCTCCAGACTCTCCGGTCTCTCGCGCCATACTTCGCCCAAAACTTTTGTCTCTTTTCCTTGAACCAATAAAAAATGGTATCTATGTAATCATGCTGATCCTCCTTGATAACGAAGGGCCGTAAGAAAAGTTCTTCACTCTGTTTTATCGTCCTCACCCATCGCGTCAACTCTCTCCCTTTCTCTCGTTAGCACTGAAAAGTTTTACAGCGGCATCTTTTTTTCCTTCAGTAGATGAAGATGCTTTAAAGCAGGGCGGAGCGATTATACATACGAGCTGTTACACATTTTAGCTATATAATTCATTAGGATAAACCTGTAGACGCGTAAGTTTTTGTTTAAAGTCCATCCATATGATTGTACACGCGGTGTTTTACGTAGACCGTGGTGAAAAAAGCAAGCCAATCACGGGGGACACAAAAATAACGTCACCGCCGACGCAATAAAGCTCCGCCCACTTATCCAATGAAACATCTTAACTGGAAGTGCCACGCGTTACCATTGAGATAAGTGTTTCCCCTTGTAAGTTTACAAAAACCTGTAAGAATGCAATAGAGATAGTCACTACTTTCATAGCACAGATAAAAAGATGCTCTTATTTATTCAGTAAGTCCTTGCCTAACATCTCCTTTTGAATGAAGCAAACCACACTTTTATTTAGTCAGACATGTGGATTAACAGTAGAAAGGTCAGACATTAACCAGCATCTAGATAGTCTGGGATTAATGATCTGCAGATACCATAAGTGACCTGTAGCAGTCAGATTTCTGCATTCATTGTTGCATAAGCAAGTGATGTTGAAAATGTAGCTATTATGAAACTGAACAAAAAACAGCAACAATTGGAAACAGATTTGCATAAAAACTACTATGGTAGGAAGACAACATAGGCCTATGTGGCAATAAGAGTTGATTGTGCCTGTGTCTACTATTATTGCCTATGTTTTATTTGTGTCATCTTCCCTGTCGTCTGCTTGTGTTGTCATCCCTGTTTATTAAAAAAAGAAAAGAAAAAAGAATTCTCATCTTTCTAAAACTCTAAATAAATGCTAACGATAAATGCATCTAAAACGTCAAGAAAACTCATTACTGAGAAAAATCTAAGCATTCTAATTGTTTACCTGTTCTGATATCTGTAAAATGCATTGCAGAAAGTTCACTGAGAATATTAACTTATAAAGCATAAAATGGAGCTGAATGCATGACAGGGAAGATGACACTGATAAGAACAACAGTAGACGAAGACAAATGTATTGTACAAAGCAGTCAAGACTTTTTTGGCACAAACTGAAAGCCATCATTTTTTGAAAACGCCTTCCATAAATGACAAAACATGACGATAAACAAAGAGCATACACACTGACATTGACTAATTTCTGGGATAAGGACAAATGTATAGTACAAAGCACCAGTGGAACCTCATAAACACAGAGACCAGACAAAATTTTAGTTGTAGTGTGTTCTGTTTGAGTTACTGCATGATATCTTGTGCACTATGTACAGTTACTCTTGAGTTTCTGTCATCCATTTATTTTCTAAAGAGCCATAATTGTTCAAATAAATATATATTTTTAAAGTAATTATAATAACAAATTGTCAACATTTCTTTATATGTTTGGAAACTTCACTTATAGAAATAAAAAAGCTCAAAATAGAGAGATTTATATATTGTTTACTATTGTAAATTCTTGGTGGTAGTAGAGTAGGTTTTTATGATGGTTGCCTCCCCACAGGACTGTTAAACAGACCACACCAAAAATGTGGATATTTCAGTACAATTAAAAATAGCACATGAACGTTTCATGACATAGTGATCACACCAAATCTACACCCTTGTTTGGTGGAGATTCTTGTAGCCATGAAACTATTAACGATTCGTTGTGTTTATATTACTGCCACAAACAAGTTAATCAGCTTCGCTGTGACTCAGGAGCCTGCAATGAGACGAAAGCAAATGTGCCGCCCAGTGCAGTTTAATAAACTCTCTGATCTGTTTATCCCTTGTTATCTTCTGATTGAATAAAACTGTAAATCTGTCTTAAGAATGCAGAAAAACAACTTTGCAATAACTCTGAATGTTAAGTTGAGGCCTGAATTTAAAGTTTTCCATCCATTGCATAACAGACAAACTGAGGATTATTACAGCTGTTTAATGTGAGTGGATATAAGACTGCTTTGGTTGCAATTGTGTAAGCAGACTGGCAAAGTTTGATTACAGGAATAGGTAGGTTAATAATGGTACAAGCTCTGCACCGTGAACGAGAAGAACTGGTTCAAATTCCATTCAGGATATTTCGTCTTTTTTTTTCTACTGATGTACCCTTGAGCAGAGAAGGGAACAACGTAAGTTGTCCCTGTGCTCTGACATCTGTCTGCGACGTACACCAGCTGTTGAATTTCTAGTTATCTATAAAATGTAAGCGATAAATCATGAGGTAAGATCTAGTTTTAAATAGAAAAACCAGTTGCTATCGCTATTGATCAGGTGGAAGAAATACATTTTGACATCAACAAAGGCAAATACATTAGTAACTGTTTGTCTGATCTTTTATGAAACTGCTGAGCATAGGTCATTGTTTTTCCCCATACTTTCTTCTATTTTATACCTGCTGGTGTAAATGAAGGATATTTCTGCAGGGATTGTGCTACATGGTGATTTATGTGTCTGCCTGCAAAGTCAGAGATTTTAAACTTCTATTTATCTTAAGGGCATTTCAGTGTACTATGCTTTGCCTTTTTAAACTCAGCTCGGGGTGTTTTATATACTCTCTTGGGTGTAAATAAAAAGCAGCATTGCATTTAGAATAACTCTGAAACTTCTTGTAAATGTATAGTTGGCTGGTAATGGACTGGATCTGGTTTTTACTTTGGACAGGAGTTTGGAATCCAGTTCAACACCAATTCGGTTAAAGCTTGCATGGCTGGCTTTGATTAATTTAATTATCATTGCAATGTGAATTGGATGAATTTGTCTGAATACATACATTTTTCTTGTTTGAACAAACATGCAAGCTGCAACATTTAATACTTCATTCACAGTG
Source organism: Tor tambroides (assembly GCA_021397915.2). Taxonomy (NCBI): domain Eukaryota; kingdom Metazoa; phylum Chordata; class Actinopteri; order Cypriniformes; family Cyprinidae; genus Tor; species Tor tambroides. The sequence goes on from JAFVLL020038646.1 coordinate 3,189, forward strand.
CAGGAATTGCAAGGTCAGCTCCATCAACATGATGCTTTATTCAAAACAGTCATGCGAAATTGGCTTTGGATGGAGATTCTTTAGTCTATGTTTTTTTTTGTCGCTACACAGTCAATTATGTCAGAATTTTTGGGAAAGCTCTTTTAGAGGTCCAGAAAATGAAATTAGATGAATCACGATGGGGTCAAAACAGCACATGGCTTTCTCTCATCTGGGAAAAGCGCATCATTGCAGTGGCTTTCTGGCAGTCAGCTCGAATGCCTGGAAACGCTCCCTTGTCTCGCTACTGTTTTTCAGGTCTGCGTTGGGTCTGTAGCAGCATGCTGCAATGTCTCAGGACCGGCACTCTTTGACCATCCATCACGGGGAAATTGAATTGTTCCCCAATGCCAAGATGCCACAGAGTCCAATCAGCCATTATTTTTTCCCAAACCCAACAGCTGGACACTGGTACTGCAAATCAAGGATGACAGTGGGCTGGATAGGGCCCTGATTGATCTCCCCCTGCCCCATGCGCTCAGGGCTAAATGACCCAGCACTCGCAAATCTGCTGAGATCTGGAGCTTTGGATAGATGCAGCCTCCACTTCCAATAAACCTGGAGAGTGTCCATGCCTGGCGGCTGCCTTTGAAACCTGATTCAGCATTTGCCACTGTTTTGCTGCTCTACATCATTGTGCTTAGCAAGTGGATTAAGTATTGTCATTTAGCAGATCAAATGAATCTTGAATTAGAACATTTAGCCATTGATAGTGTTTATGGGTTCTGTCTGAAGAAGCTGCCCCCTTGTGGTACAGCTGTTGTCATTTTTTTCAGCCTGTTTTATATGTACTGGTAAGTTTTGGAGATTGTAGTGTCTTCAGTTGAAAATATTTGTATCACTTATCAATGATTTCATTGTTTTACACATCACCAGTGTTAACAAATTATAACATCATTCATCAGTCGTATGAGCACAGCCTAGTTAAAATGAAAGCCGTATGATTCAAGTGAATCATACGGTGAATCTGATTTAATCAGAGCGAATCATAACTAAATGCATCTGCGTAACCATGATAACGGACGTTAAAGGTAACATGATTTAATGTTAAAGACGAAACATAAACTTTTAAGATGATTCACATGAATTAGGCTCAATCTTATTCATTAGGGATCAATTTAACTTTGGGAATCATTTGCGTTCTTTTAAAATGATCTAAGTGCAAAAAATGTCTAGCTGTACTGCAGCTTTGTTCATTCACACCCGATTTACTAAGAATACAATTTTCCTCCAAATTAACCACCATTATATTTTGGCAATTCTCCAGGCAACCTGACAACACATAATGTCATTCACATCTGATATTTTTTTCCATCATAATTTGCTTTTTAATATTATAATCAGCCATTACAATGAACCAGTGAGCCATGAAATTTATGTAAGTGGTGCGAATATCTCCACATTTCACACCAGAATGCATTTGATGCTTTGCAATGTTTTGCAGGAAAGATATCAACGAGTTAGTTGAACTTTAATATGCCTAGAACAGAGCAGAAATGATGTACATTAAGACATTTAGTATGTTTATTAAGCTATTTCTCAAGTCACAGTGCGGGTAATTTCAGGTTTTACTATCCTATTGGGGATATTCAGGTCTCTTTCTGCTTTGCGAAGAGGAGCAGATGACATTGTGATGAGTCCTAAACACAGAAGTGCTGGCAAGACAAAGGTCTAGTCCTCTGGCACCTTATTGCGCATATAGCACAACTTCAGAAAACTGCTTTGCACATATTATTCAGCTCTATTTTGGTCTTTCGTGCAGCTTACGATCTAAGCACAAGTAATGAATCTGCAGTATAGACAATGGTTTTCATTTTTCTTTTTTTTTGTCCTGCATGTGAGATTTTGTCCTTTCAGCAAATAAAACAATGTGCACACCCCTCAAAGCTCTAACTACCAACTCTTTGTTAAATTAAAGGGGTAGGTCATCCAAAAATGAAAATTCTGTCATCGTTTACTCACCCTAGACAGACTAGATGACTACTTTAAGAGGGCTTTTTGTAGTTTTTGGAGTTTGGTCACCATTCACTTTCATTGTATAGAGCAGCATAAAAATGATCCTAAAACAGATTAAAGGTACATGAGGGTCGGTAAATAAAAGAATTTTCATTTTTGAAATCCAGATACACTCAATAAATGTCTGTATTACTAAGAAGCTTTAGCATTCCAATTCATCTCAATGGCAGCTTCTTGGCTGGCGCAGGGACTCCCAGAAATTGGTTAACTGGTGCTCAGTATGATCATCTGTCACGTGACTGATCACTCATGTGGAGAAAAAGTGGCAAAAAATTGTCTAGTTTACACTTTCCATATTTTTATTCACCAATGCCAGTGGAAATGTTATATTCACAGTAAGCCATGATTAATTTCATTCTGCCAGGGAGTGTGTCCAATAAAATTTTCCAATCTTGTTGGGGACTTTCTGTCAACTTGTATTGTTTGCATACTGAGCTAATCATATTTTATATCCCCTAACCTTAAACCTTTACCTCACGTTTTTACGTTTTTATAAAGATATTATTTATGCTTACTGTACTGTTTTCTTTTTGAGGACTATTGTCGGCCCTCACAATGTAGAAGAAGTAGTTTTATTTATATAGAACCTTTCTGCAGCTCAAGGTCACTTTACAAAAATACATTTCACAGGTACAAGGAAAAATAGGTAGGTGATTTCAGGTTTTGCGGTATGGGGACACTGGTATGAGCGAAAACCTGAACCACACACACAAAAAGCAAACGTTTGTCCCTTAAGAGATGATAAATGCCATTTTTATTCAGCTGACAATGTGAAAATTAGAAAAAAAAACCTCTATAAAATAGATATCTGCAACGTCAAGCACATTTGTTTTTCTACACTGACAACAAAGTATACAGTTCAACATGGTTCATCATAGTCTTCTCTAGCTCAGTCTGCGTATCATACGCAGTGCTGCTGAAGTGCCCTTTTGATAAATGATCCTACAAATTCAATACTTTTTTGTGTCATGAGAGCATATTTTGTTTTCATCATTTGTCTGTGGCTGTGCTGTAATGAGTAACAGAGGGCAGGTGGTGTTGATAGTAGCACACTCACATTCCAATCACTACTGTTCTATTACAAGCAGAGCTCTGAAATACTGGGATGTGCTTTCTGAGCCATTCTCAAGAGGATGCAGCAGTATCTGTTAAAGATGAGTTATCAGGGAGCGGTCAGGTGACAAGAACAGAAATAGCGGGAGAGAGAGACACGCTGAGGTTTGATCTGGAGAAAGAGTAAAAAACAGGATGCCCATGATTACCCTGAAAAAAGCTTGAAATATAATAATAATTATTATTTATTTTCAATGTATAAGATGAATTCCATGAAAAACAATGCAAATGACTCAAGATAATGCATTTCGAGTGTATTCCAACTTAAAAAAAAAAGAAAAAAAAAATCTAAATGTATTTTACTTTCTATCTCAAGCGATTTATAGCTGACTTCAGTGGTGCTGCAGTCTAGTAGAAATGACAAGTATATTATGCACACAGATATGAGACTAGTCAGCAGAGGGAGCTAGACTCCATCCAGTACACTCACAAAACTTTCTCAGTAGTGTTTGGCTGTATTCAGAACAGGATACTAGCGTACTGCTCACTGCATACTGCACAGTATATATTGAATGTTGCACAATATTTCTTAAAATTACTGTCATATGCATTATGCAAAAAACATTTTATGTAAACTATAGTTTTACATTACATTCTTTTAAAATAGTATTTTAAAAATACATTTATTTTTTAAATAATAAAATAATGTTTAATGTAAAGTTTGTATTTGTTATTATTTTATTTTTTAAAATTTTTATTTAATTTCCAATCTAATTTTGTGTAAAACATTAACTCTTGGGAATACTAAAATGATTATTGATAATTAATGATGATAAATGATTAAAAAAACAGACTGTGGTGGATGTAACTTATAGTATATACAGTATATTACAGTAATATATTACAGTATATTCCATGCAGATCTTTTCTGTTGGATACTACACATACTGTATGTCCTCCAGGTTTTAATATGCTATGCGCAGTATACATACTATATACTGAAGAAATAGTAATGTTAGTATGCTAGCATGCCATTCCAAACAGCCCTTGCATGTGTGCAAAAGAAAAGAAGCAAGTTAGTACCGCACAAGTGTGAGTGCTTTGAGACACAGCGCAATATACAACCTTAAAGTGTTAACCTCTTTAGCGAGATTCAATTCTATGTTGTCTCACTCATTCGCTGCAGACCATTTTGGTGCAGTGAGGGAAACAAGGTTATTTTGAACCCATCGGCACCATAAGTGTTACACCGCGAGGGGCATTGCATTTCAAAACCCCGACCACTTATTCCTTTTCCTGCTTCCACGATCAACAAGCTGTTGTGGGAATATTACCGAGACAATCAATGCTAGGTAAAAGGCAACTGTAATAGCCAGCAATGAGACAAGCTCTTATGATGGTGGGGAAGATCCAGGAGGAACAGAAAGTTCACAATCGGGCGATGGTCCTGTCAGACACCTTACAACAGCTCTGAACAGTTAGATAACATCCTCCTAAATCTGGTCCTGGTTGCCTGGAGACAGGAGTATGATTTGGATGGCGTTGATATGGGAGACAAAGTGCCACTCTCTGCCTGTATGGAGAAGCTCTAATATCATCTGAGGGTGCTCGAAAATGCCCTTTAAACTAATGAAATAGTAAAATTGACTGGCATGGGAAAATCGCACTGCTATTTCTTCCCCTTGTAAATATCAAGCATACATCTGTTTTCACTCTGATTGTAAGGAGATGTCAACTCACAGAAGAACAGGTTAACTGATAGCAGTGCTTTAAAAGAGACAAACTACATGGCGCTGATCTCGTTTAACCATTATTCTGGTGCCTAACAATGTAACATTTTGTTTCAGACAATGATAAAGAGTCAAATAAAAATAAAATCATCTTTACAACGCTCTCCACCAATCAGCCCACACAGCCATCTGCAGACATTTGATGGTTTCACAAGACTCACCCAGAGCATTTCGGCACCAAATGCAATTAACATCATCCAAAGCCAGTTGGAAGTAATGTCAGGAAGAGTTTTGCACTGGGGAAAAGCAGTTCATATTTTTTCATACATCACTCTGCAGGGTGCTTGCTAATGACTTTCTTGTGACCATCACTCTGCATATGATCAATTTTGCTGATTTCCATTTCTAAAAAGCTGTTGATGAGACTGAGTACTACGCATCAATCTTGATAGAGAAATGAGAAATATAATTCGATTAGACGATTGATGGGGTCCTAACCCCATCAACATGCATTAACATGCATTGGATGAACAGGATAGCTCCCCCCCACCCCAAAATTAAAATTCCTTTTTAGATTTTTCTAAAAAATCTAAAACTATTTTTGTTCTCCTATGCACGCCATATTTTGAAGAATTGTACTGGTTCTTTTATTCCATGCCATTACAAATGAATGAGGACTGAAGCTGTTGAAATTCAAATGCAGGATTCATTCAGGCCTTAAAAAGAGTCTTAAAAAGTCTTAATTCGCACTTCTACAATTTAAGGCCTTAAAAAGTCTTAAATCATAGTAGAAACACTCAAATTCACAAAGTCATGGAATTTTGTATGCATTACAAAAAAAGCATATCTTGCTCAGTATTTTTGTCTTGTTTTACAATACAAATACCTGAACATCCTTAAAACAAGATACATTTGCATGTTACACGTCTTGAAAAACTGAACAATTTTTTTTTTTTTTTTGATAAAAAAAGAACTATCTGAGAGGTATGAACAGGGTATGAAAACTTGTTTTTCACTTAAATTCAGTTGATTATTTGACCCCACTGACAGACATTTGTTCTTATTTTAATCATAAACTCAAATTTTGATCCATTTTGACCATAAATCTTATGTCATTGTGCTTCTCAATCTCAAGTATAGCTTGACTTAAGAATCTTTGATATTTGTAATGGGGAACAAGAACATTTTTGCAGTGTGATCAGAATGTACAGTAAAGTTATTCCCATATTCAAGCGGTTGTAGGAGCAGAGCTATTCACACCTTAAGCTTTTATTCTGAAAAATGAATTAAAATGTAACAGAAATCTGTTAGAAGTTGTATTTTCAAACGTTGAAGTGTTGCTAAAACAACTCATTGTGTTCCCTGGACATTTATATTAAGAAAACATATTTGATGTATTGTGTTCCTTTAACTGTGTTCTTTAAATTTCTTAAAAAGGTCTTAAATTTACCTTCATCAAACCTGCAGAAACCGTGGGATGCAAAAGCACCATAAATCTATTACATAAGTGCTTTGTAAGAGTTTGGTGCTGTATTTAAATTTTTCTGAATTCATATTTATTTCCTTTGATCAAAAGAAAATAAATTACACGAGGGTGAGGGTACATTTAGGGGTTTCTTTAACTAAGAGCAATTTTAAATTCGATCATAAAAGCTGCTGCAGTATCCCTTGACCTATGACCTTTGTCCGCTTTGTCACTCTCTGGCTGCGTCTGAAATGGCATGCTTCCCTACTATATAGTAGGCAAAAAGCAGTAGGCGAGCGAATGAGTATGTTTGAATCATAAGTATTCATAAAAGAGTAGGCGAGTACACTAATTCTCGCGAGATTCGGACGTACGTATACTTAAGTTGCGTTCGAATATGCCTTACCTACTAAATAGTAGGAAAAAAAAGAATACGTGAAGAAAGAAGTATGTCCGAAACCTCAGTAGCTATTTCATAAAAGAGTAGGCGAGAAATCCCCGGATGTCCTACTGCTTCAGCCCAGATTCTCGATGCGTTCCAAACGGGATATCCACCTTATTTTTCCCGATAGAGTGGGCACCGCCATTTGTAAATTTAATGTGTCTGGCTTCCGGTGTCATCTGCTTCCAGCTATTTTTAGCTGTACAAAACAGCTCGTTTTGCTGCTTGATATT
>JAFVLL020038647.1:0-43849 GCA_021397915.2 Tor tambroides
TCTGGGGATCACAATACTTTTGCACGAACACAATTGTTTTGCGAGTTAACGCAAAGTTTCTCATGGAGAACAATACTTTTGCACTAGAAAAAATCTTTTGCGACATAATGCAAAGTGTCTCTGGGGAAAATGATACTTTCATGGGAGGACAAATGTTTTGCAAGAATATGCTAACTTTCTTGGGGGAATGCAGTACTTTTGCACTAGAATGCAAATGTTTTGTGAAAGAAAGCAACCTTTCTCAGGGAGACCGCAATACTTTTGCCAGAGAATGCAAAATGTTTTGCGACTGAACACACAGGTTCTCCTGTTTTATATTTTTCCATCATATTTTTCCCATCCCTTTATTAGTGTTTGAATGAACATTAGATGCTTTTATTATAGTGTTTATGAACTGTTAATTTATAAATGTAAGTACCAAAAAAGCAGGGATACCACATAAACGACATTGCAAAATACTTCCTGCACCTACGTATAGTCCTACTTGCTGTGCAATTGTTTAACGTTGTCTTGTGGGAACATACGATCTAGGTCTTTCTTTCTTTGCAGTGTTGTGTTTGAGACATGCATTGTGTTGTGACATCAACACATACAAACTTTAGTGGAAACATGAGTGCAGATTTTGCCCCCCAAAATCCCGTTTCTACTTTTCTTGGTTAACATGAGGACTCTCCATAAGTGTAGGCAGAAGTACAGATTGCTGGTTGAGATTTGCTGGAGGGTCCTCTTCAACAAGAAGGCCTTTTCTGTCTCTGGTGTAAGTCTATTCAGGGTGTCCTAATCCTGTTAACAAGATCCCTGACTGTGGGTGTCTGGGAAGTTGGATCAATATCAAATTCTCTCTTTTCACTGTTCTGCTCAGGCAAGTGATAGGCCAGCTTAAGAGGGTCTGGCAGGGGAATATGTCGCTCCGTGACTTTGCTGTACCAACAGAGATTCAAACGGCTTTTCGCGTTGCCAAAATTACTATTTTACAAGCTAGAGATTTAGAAATGAGCTTTGCATCTATTGTTGAGAAATTCAGATTTTTTTGTTGTTTTATTTGTGGTGTTTGAAAGCATCATGTAGTTCTATTGTATATACTTAGGATTAGGGATTTGAACAAATCTCTTAAAAGTGTTCAACTTCAGCATTTTACTTATTTATTATCAGAATTTACTTATAATAACTTATAAATTACTTCAATTATACCTTAAATCATGTGGTTTGTCGAGAAGTGGTGCACTGGTAAGTTTTCTAAACCATCCAACTGTAGTTTTTATACCAGATAAAAAACAACAAAATGATACATTTAAATTATTTGTATTTAATATCTAATATTTATAGTATTTGTAAAATATAAAATAATTTCAAATAAAAATGTAATATTATTATATTTGTGCTGATAGATTTCTTAGTGATCAGACATATAATTTTCACCTATAATGCTAAAACAGAATTTTTACAAAATTATAATGATAATTCTTAAATTAAAATTACATGTATAATTATACATTCTTATTTTTATTCTTATTATAAATAAGGTGTGGTGATAGTTTTCTTAGTGATCAGACATACAATTTTCAGCTGTAATACTGAAAAAGTATTTTTTTTAAATGTATAATGATAATTATATTGTGATTACATTTAGAATTATACATTATTATTATTATTATTATTATTATTATTATTATACATAATGTGTGCTTAGTTTTCTTAGCGATCAGACACAATTTTCATCTATAATGCTGAAACAGAATTTTTATATAATTAAAATGATAATTATTTTATTATAATTACATGTATAATTATTCTTATTCTTAAAAATAATGTGTGGTGATACTTTTCGTAGTGATCATACATAAAATTTTCACCTATAATACTGAAAAGTATTTTTTTTATAAAATTATTTTGATAATTATATTATAATTACATGACTACTACTACTACTACGACTACTACTAATAATAATAATAATAATTATTATTATTATTATTGTTATTATAAATAAGGTGTGTTGATACTTTTCTTAGTGATCAGACAGACAATTTTCACCTATAATGCTGAAAGATTTTTTAAATAAAATTATATAGACAATTATTATATTATAATTACATGTTTACTACTACTAGTAGTAGTACTACTACTACTTATTATTATTATTATTATTATTATTATTATTAGAAATAAGGTGTGGTGATACGTAGTGATCAGACACATAATTTTATAAGTATAATTTTATATGTAATTATATATTTTTTATAAAAGTATAATGATAATTATATTATAATTACATTTATTATTATTATTATTATTATTATTATTATTACCAGAGGTCATTTTGTTATATAAAGTTTTATAATAATTATAAATAATTATAAATATATGCATTTAGGAATTTGTTTATTATTCATGTTTTATTATATGATATATGATACATTTATAAACACAGTTTATTTATATAAAAACATTTTCTTTCTTTCTTTTAACACTATGAAATGAAGTAGTAGTAGTAGTAGTAGTAGTAGGGCTGGACGATATATCTCATGCGATATGCATGCGCATCTCGTCAGTAAAGCCGGTTCCTTGATTAGCGGTAAATCTCCATCACCTGTTTTCAAATGGAGCGGCATTTAATACACAGAGCCGTAGTTCGCTGACAAGCTACGCAATATCGAGTTCATTATCGCAGATGAATCGCCTTCGATATTGAACGCGATATTTCGTAGCTTGTCAGTGAACTACGGTCAAGGAACCAGCTTTACTGACGAGATGCGCATGCATATCGCATGAGATATATCGCCCAGCCCTAATAGTAGTAGTGGGGATCGTCAGTGGTCCCAATTAGCAGCGTCCACGCTCAGGTGAACAATGGTCCTCCTCATCAGACATGAAATATGCTCTCAATTAATCACAGGGATACGTAACCTGATCTGGGGTATTTTCTCATCTTTGTCTCGACCACCGGGGCAGGATAATCCAAAGGCCTTGATGTATCATTGCCCTGTTGGATGTCTGCTGACTAATGTACCAGTAAATGATAAAATAAGTAAGAGGGGGTGGTACAAGTCAAGTGGAACTTAATTACCTCTGACAAGAGTTTTCGAGGGGGAAAAAAAAGGATACCAGATCACACACGTGGGGATTGTGTGACAACAATGACCAGCGCTCTAGAAGTGAAGGTAATGTATACCACATGAACGTAAACTATTATTCATAACCAGCAGTTTTAAAGCACATGACAAATCGCACAGTACTGGAAATCGAATGATTTCTTTTCCGATATTTACCACCCAGCAAACCCCCTCCAGAAAAACATGTTTGCGTGTGACCGAGGCAAGAAAAAAGCCAGTCTCCAGGGCCTTCCTTACAGCGAGCGTCCCATGTTCCTCCTGGGGGTCCGAGCGCTGTGTGCATCTGGAAGAGATATGTGGCTGAGGTTCGGCCCAGAAGGCTTTCACAATGTGCCTTCCCGTCTCTGAAACACATCGGCTGAGTTGAGCTACATGTCAGGAAGACAAAATGCAGCATTTTTGCCGGAGAGGAACAAACAAGGGTTTGTTGAACAAAATTGCATGAAACAATTAAACCAATCTGATGAATAACAAACATAAAACACGTTGCTTATTTTATCTCTCTGCGTTTCATTAGAGACATTCTCCACACTCTTTCCAGTTAACATGTAATAAAACTCATTATTTATATTTTGAAAAAATCATTCTGGAAATCCAAGATGTTTATTTCGGAATTTGGTGAAGCGCGGTTTCAGCTGCGGTTCAAAACGCCCTCAATGAACTCTTGCACTTTGACTGCTAATCTCGAATCGCTCTCGATGTTCACACAGGAGCTTTTGGCCGTGCTAATTGTTTTGCTTATTTTTATCTGTCTTCCCATTTTCCTTTCAGCACCGAGCAGAGGAGCAGCCAACAAGAAGCAGGTCCAACAACATGCCTCTCAGCACGAGCGGGAAGTCTAATTTTCACATCTGCTCAAGTGAGAGGCTTAAATCAACAATCACTTAAGATAACAAGACTATATAAATTACAATGGCAATGAATTTAACTAGCAAATCTCTTAAACACCCGATATTGTGGCTGTTTGAAGGTCCCTGCTGAGTTGAGCAACTGCAGTGAGTAACCGGTGACTCAAAGAAGTGGCAGAAGTTCAGCACAGAAAGCTTAAAAGATGCTGCTATACTTCTACTGTCATGTTAAGAATTCCTGGCAATGAGTTAAGATGGGACATCCTAGAAGATCTTTGTCTTCAGCTATGAACATTGCACACGTTTTTTTTTTTTGGCCAGGAAATTAGGTAATGAGTAAATATTATATTTGATTATTTCCACGGAAAGCATCACTGTTACTGTTGCTCATAATGAATGACTCAGTGACTAGTAAGATATTTTTTATGTTTTTTATAAGAAAGAAGTCCCTTATGTTTTCTAAGGCTGCATGTATTTGATCAAAAATACAGTATCACTGTCAAATTTTAGAACAATTTTAATTAACTGTTTTCTATTTGAATATATTTTAAAATGCAGTTTATTTCTTTGATCTAAGCTGAATTTTTAGCATCATTACTCCAGTCTTCAGTGTCACATGATCCTTCAGAAATCACTCTGAATTTGTTGCTCAGGAAACATTTATAATTATTATCAATGTTGAAAACCATTGTTCAGCTTAATAATTTTGAGTAAACTGTGATACTTTTTTTTAAGGATTCTTTGATAAAGTTCAAAAGAACAACATTTATTTGAAATAAAAATCTTTTGTAACACTATTAATGATCAATTTAATGCATTCTTGCTTAATAAAAGTGTTCATTTCTTTCCAAAAATGAATCTGACCACACATTCTAGCATTATGCAATGGCTTTTGCATGGGCGATCACATTTTTTTTTTTTTTAAGTGTAAAAGTCTAGTTTATACTCTTCCAAAAAAGGGTTGCTGAATCAAAAAAAAAAAAAAAAAAAGTAATAAAAACTTGGAAGTGGAAGTGTGGTGCTAGATAGTGTTAAAAGACAAAAATATTTAGCAGATGAAAATGTGTTAGTCTGTTACGAAGGCACTGACATCTAATGCCACTGATTCAGAAAGTAAAAGTCTTTTGTTCATTTGTTAGATTATGTGGAATGATTATTTGTTCTCTCCCAGAGGGCCGTTTTCTTTTTTTAATACTGTACGACTAGGACCGTTTGCCTAGAGTGGCATCTGCTGGGAAAATATGGATGTGTATTATTAAAACCGTTGTTATAAATTTAATAGTTCAGAATGAAATTCAGCTTATTAATCACTGTTACATTCTCTGCAAACTTCATTTGTCATAATTCAGTTTATATTCAACGTACTCAGTATAGTATATTCAAATTTACAACAAGGGTTGACATAAGTCATCATTTCAGTGAATATCGACTTAAATGTCAGTCTGTTCCATTCACAAACTGTCGTATGACTTCAGAAGACTTGAATGGACTACTTTTATGATACTAACAAAGTGTGTGTTTTGTCAGTTAATGGTCACCTTTTAAATCACTCTTGAAAAAGTGCAGCATGAACATCCTGCCCAACATCTTCTTCTGTGTTCGATGGCGAACAGAAAGTCAAAGGGGCTTGGACTGACATGATGGTGAGTAAATGATTTGAATTTTCTGGTGAACTATTCTTTTGATGTGTTTTAAAAATGTAATTGTGTTTCTTGATAAAAAAAAAGGGTCCATGATGTTAAGTTTGTGGCTGGTTTAGACAGGTCAAGTCAAGGTAAATTTATATATATATAGCTCTTTATACAATACAGATTGTTTCAAAGCAGCTTAATAAACAGGGAAATAATAGTGTTAATGTTGTAAAATAAAATTCATTAATTATGAAACATTTAATTTTAGCTGTAAAGCAGCTCTACAGAAGGTACAGGTGTCATTATTCAGCTCAGTTTAGTTCAGTGTTGATTGAATCAGTTCAATAACTGTGCAAAGTTATTTATGAAACAATAATAATAAATACGCTTTGGACATATACATGTCTATACATCCTAAAACCTGTCTATACATGTTAATATTACATAGGTAAATTTAAAGATAGTCATGTATAATAGAAATGTACTTGCAAATACATACTGTATATAAACATTTTTTGGTATCTGTGTTTAAAAAATGCATATATAAATGAAATATATATTGTTGACATATATGGTTGCTTCATATGATACCGTGTAAAAATCATCATTTAGATATCTTAACATATGTACATATGTGACACTGGACCACAAAACCAGTCATATGGGTCAGTTTTTTTTTTAAATTGAGATTTATACATCATATAAAGCTGAATAAATAAGCTTTCCATTGATGTATGGTTTGTTAGGATAGGATAACATTTGGCTGAGATACAACTATATTTGAAAATCTGGAATCTGAGGGTGCGAAAAAATCAAAATATTGAGAAAATCACCTTTAAAGCTGTCTAAATGAAGTTCTTAGCAATGGATATTACTAATAAAAAATAAAGTTTTGATTTATTTACGGTAGAAAATTTACAAAATATCTTCATGGAACATGATCTTTACTTAATATTCTAATGATTTTTGGCATAAAAGGAAAATCGATCATTTTGACCCATACAGTGTATTGCTGGCTATTGCTACAAATATACCTGTGCTACTTAAGACTGGTTTTGTGGTCCAGGGTCACATATGTACAAATTGTACTGTGGGGTTTTATATATGTCACAAACTTATATATTCATCTACCCAGCGATATAGGTAACCTTATAGGTAACATATATAGTAATATGACTCTTGATATATAGGTCAGTTCAATGTTGATTCAATTTAGTTCAATAACAGTGTCAGTATTGCAAAGTTCATCAATTATGAAACAAATTCAGTATAGCTTCAGTATATAAGCAGCTCTACAGAAGACAATAGTATCATTATTCAGCTCAAGTCACTTCGATATGGATTCAGTTCAGTTCAATAACAGTGTCAGTGTTGCTGGTTAGTGTCATTATCCAGCTTAACTCAGTTCAAATATTGTTCTCATCCAATAGTGTCAGTGCAGGTGTGTGTTGTGATGTCCAGGTAGCTCTTAGAGTCTCTGTTGTGGAATTTCCTCTCTCCCTTGTTCTGTGACGGCACCCTCGGGTGCTATCTCTTCTCAGGGTTGAGAGAGCATTAGGTTACAAGACCTCGCTGATGTTTTGACTGCGTATCGATCTTAATGGTCTCCCTGTCTCGATGACTTGTTAAAAGTAAACGACCGTGCAGGGCTTCACTGCAGCATTGCGATTGGCCTCTAAACTGCTGTCTTGGGGATAATGCTTACACCACAGGCTGTTTTTTTCCATCTATTATAGCTGAAAACTGTGAGGAGCTCCTTCCGCTTGTTAGCATTCTGGAATGCGGTGAAATGCGCAAAAAACACGGTTTGCGGCAAGCATTCTTGGGCAGACGCCCATTTCAGGACTTTTTCCTGACATGGCACCCACATGATTAGCACAGGATCGGAAAGCATAATGATTTGTGAGACATCTGGGAAAGAGCGTACAGAGATGATTCTGAGAGCCAAACCACTGTTGTTGTTTTTATTGTCGTCTACGGGACTGACTACATTTATTTGAATAGCTGGGCCAGAAATATACTTTATGCAACTGTGACTCTTTTTTGACTTAAGATGTCCCGTCAAGTAGATAAACTAATATACCACCCAGCAGGCACACAACAGGCACACAACGTCATAAGACGTTGATATTTGGTTAAATTTTGGTTGCGACGTCAGGTGACCAAAATTTAATGTAAATCCAACGTCTAATGTCAATGTTAAATTGATGTCCAATACCGACGTCAGCTGACGTTGAGATTTTGTTGTTTTTAGGTTGTGTAACCAAAATCCAACGTTAAGTCAACGTCAAATTGACGTCAAATATTGACGTTAACCCGATTTTCATTTTCAACCAAAATGCAACGTCTGTCCGACGTCATGTCCAACGTCAACCTGACGTTACACAGACGTCTGGTGCCTGCTGGGCCAAGTTATATTTCAGAATGCATGCTATCAAGTGAAGTTATAAGAAAGCATCTGTAGGGTCACATAAATGTGGTAGGCCTATGTTTTGTTTGAATTAAGAAATATAAAATTACATGCAATATGAAAACGCATTCCAGTGCTCCATCTTAAGTAGAAAAATGGGAACATTTTACATTTCCAATAAAAGTACGATGATGCACTACCATTCAGATTTTAAAAATGTTTTTAAAATGTTTTCTCTCTATATTATATATATATATATATATATATATATATATATATATATATATAGAAATGCGTATTAAGCAGCAAATCAGCATATTAGAATGCTTTCTAAAGCATCTTGTGACACTGAAGACTGGAGTAATGATGCTGAAAATTCAGCTTTCCATCACAGGAATAAATTATATTTTAAAATATATTCAAATAGAAAGCAATTATTTTAAATTGTAAAAATATTTCATAATATTATTGTTTTTACTGTACACTGTAAAAAAAAATTCTGGAAAATTTACGGTAAAAAACCGGCAGCTGTGGTTGCCGGAATTCTACCATAAAAATATGATAACAACGTTTTAGGTTTTACGGTTTTAACTTAAATTTACAGTTAAATACCATAATTTCTTTAACTGATATAATGTTAATATACCAACCTATATAAGTACTGAAATCTGTTTTGTACCTTTGAAATACACTGATAACCACCAAATACAGGTGGTGATGAGAAAGCCACATGATGAACCAAAGCCCATCACAAGCAGCTTTTAAATAATAGCATATATAGACGGTGCACAGTGTCATTCACACAAGCACTAAACATCATCATGGTGAGACTCATTAAACTGAAATATGCTATAAACATTAATTTAACAACATTAGATGTAACATACAACCCTAATAAACATAACTGATAAGAAAAAACTAAAAAGATACATAGTTATTTCAAAGAAAAAACGTCAAATTCAAACAGAATTTGAAATGCAACGCAGGGAATTCTGGGAATGTCAGTTTACGGTTTTTCCCTGTAAATTTTACAGGAACTTTCCGTTAACCATTTAACAGGTTTTTACTGTAGCATTTTCACAGTTTTGTACCGTTAAAATCACGAGCATTTTTTACAGTGTATATTTGATCAAATAAATGCAACCTTGGCTAAGTTTATAAGAGACTTATTTGCAATAAAAAATTCAGCACTCAAGGGGGTATAAGAGTTCAAATTTATCTGTTAATAAACCAGATATTCAATTTTTTAGGTGGCTAGATTCTCTTCAAATCAAAAACTGAGTGTAGAAGAACGTTTACACTAATGACAGCACCCTTGTGGCAAGAGTGAGAATGCAGTGCATACTTATCGCCTTATGAATTTGGCACAGAATCGAGATCTCGTAGCTAGAACCATTGTGTGTTTATAAACTTGCCTATAAGTATGTTTTGGATATTTTTCTTTGGGGCAACAGAAGGGCTAACGTATAGTTTTTGGGTGGGCCTGCTAACTCGAAACGTGTCTTGCATTTCACTTTGAAACCCAATGAGTCTAATGCCTTTCAACCAGACAGGATAACATGGCAGCTCTCGCTCCAGGCGCTGTTCCTTTGCTTCGCTACGTTCCCTCATCGCGCTTCTGTCGCCACCAGAGACGTTGCCACCCAGGACGCTGAAACATCCCCAGGCGACGACTTCGAGAGCCTGTTTGTGGTGCCTTCGCCAGCTTCCCTTCTGCTCTTTTGAGATCCATTCAGCAATGGCATCTCATTTTATCACACCTACGCAGGATCTCCAGTGAGCTGATGTGTGTTTTGGGCCTGCAGGCGGTTGGTGAAACATGACTGATTTGTCAAGGGGCATGAGTGATGTCAGGGAGTGAGGAGGGATGTATTTGCACCCGGCAGGTCAAGGGTCAGCGTGAGGTTACACTTGAACAGTGTGGTAAAGCTAAGCAGGGCCTGGGGCTTCAGCCTTTCATAGAGTCGGAGTCACATCCCTGTTTAGACAACAGTGTGAGGAGATGCTTCAGTTTGAACTGTCTACTGCGATGTTTACATGCTAAAGACTGGCATAGGAGTGAATCAAGGTGCAAAAAGCTTCCTTTTATGCATTAATATGACACTTAATCGAGAAAGGCCCAAAAAAGCAACCAATCACTATTGTTATACCGTGCACTTACATACTTATAAACTTAGTCTTCAGTGTTTTATTGTTTAAAAATTGTTTTATTTGCTGTTTTGAAATCAGAACAATATGTCTGTGTTTTAGTGCCATGTAGTAGTAATAATAATAATAATAATAGTAATAATAATAATAATAATAATACGAGAATAAAGTTGTAATATTTGGAGTCAAACTTATGAGAATACAGTCATAGCAATATGAGAATAACAGCATAATATTTTGAGAATAAAGTCAAAAATAAAGTCGTTACAATTACGAGATTAAAGTTTTAATATTTTGAGAGTAAAGCACCAGGAGAAAACCCAACATTTTGGATTTTTACGTGGCACTAAAACGCCATTGTAGAACACATTTAAAGCTCTGCCCAGTGAAATTATTAATGGCTAGCAAACATGGTAGTACCCAAATCAAATATATTGCACTGCCCTGCATCATATTTGCTGAAAGAAATCCAATACTTGTTTCTTCCATTTTGTAATCCCGTTTTGCTCGCACATCACATTTTCTCACAAAACCTGATGCATTTTGTACCATTTTTTTTCTTTTTAATAGCCATTTGTAAGGTGTAAATCTTGTATTATCCTGTAATTAGCAGAAGAAATGCCAAAAAACAGTATTCATTCCTGTCTTCATCTATTTGTTCAATTCTAAGTGGTTTTTCACATGTATGAATGAATCTGAAGACATAATTTTTTTGGCAAATCCTGATTTCCAAGTTAACTGATACATTTTGAATACTTGTTTTTATTATTAAAATCTAAATTTTTGACATTTTACCACTTTTGTTATTTTAATAAAGTTCAATTACTTCAATAAGTTTAATAAAGCTGATACATATTTACAATATTATATGATATTAACAATTCAGCTGATTTTTTTGTCAAGATGCAGGGCTATGTTATGATCATACCTTGATGACACAGTTTTTACACATTGAAAATCCTGAAATATTTCCGGTTGTCTGTTTAGACATCAATAGGAGGGAAAGAGGATCAGCAGGACCCTTGAAGGTGGCCACTGTCAGACAGGTATGAACAGCTCATCAGATGAAAAATGAAGGCGCTGTTTTGTAGACAGTGTGAGTGTAATTAGCCCACACAAAGGAGTTGGTCTGCGCTTAGCAAAGCTTCTGTTAACCTAACGGGGTCGACAGGTTCACATACGTTAGATGTAAACGCAACGTCTTAAAGGAATGTTCCAGGCTCAAGTTCTCAAGCTCTATTGACAGTATAATGGCATAATGTTGGTTACCACAGAAATTCATCTGACATTGTTAATTTCTCAACATTGTCTTCATACTCAACTAAAAACAATATGATTTATATTGTTTCTATATAAAATATTTCAGAAATTCATTTTGATGTAAAAAAAAAAAAATCATTTATTTTATAAATGTGTGTGTGTGTGTGTGTGTGTGTGTTATATATGAAATTGTATTCAAAATGTTCATTCAAAATAATATAGTTTTTTTTTAACTTGTAAAAAATTGTGAAATGAATTTGAAAAGCATAATAAAGAAAAAGTTTGTCTAGAAGGTTTATTTTATGAAGTAATTGGTTGAATCTGTATTTATTATTGTTGTTGTTAACCAAAGATATTTTGTTCCAGTGGTGATTTTTCAAAGAATTGCTGCCTTTATTGAATTATTATTTCAAATGACTTCATTTTAGAGGTACTCTTCATTTTATGAGTTATTTGGCATGAAACACCTGAATCTCTTCCCTTGCCATGTCTGTAAGGGCTTGTTTAGATTGCTCTTGCTATCACAACATGCCACAGGCACATTTCTGTCTGACATTAAACACATTTAAAGTGTCTCAGGCCCATTACGTGAACCAGAGTCTCAACAAATGTAAAACAAATTGGGAAATCGGAGCAGAGGTGTCTATCGGCATTCCCCCTACAGGGAGACAATACGATATTTTAACACTCCAGGCAGCCCACACAAATAAACCCAGCTCTCTGTGTGGGTCAGGCAGACGCAGGCCAGGAGAGGATCATGGGAGGTAAAACTAGAAGAAAGGCCCTTTCACATGAGCACACTCCTGAGGGTGTACAAAAACCATTACAGCCCTGAAAAGTGTACAGTTCATCAACTAGATACACATTTAACCTGTAAAGAGACAGATTCTTGTGACATGCTCATGCTTATAGGGAAGCTCTGCTTGCAAACACACACAAGACCTGCAACAGAACCATTGAGTAACTGATGGCAGTTTTTTCTGTTATACTGTTAACATCGAACATATGGTACCTGTACAGTAAATGCAGAAGACACCCACACACACACACACACACACACACACACATTAGGTTATCTGACTACTTAAAAAAAAAAAATCTAAAATTTTAAACTTACCAGTAAATGTACCATATTGTCACGGTGTGGTGCAGGAGTGAACGCACAAAGAAGAAGAATATAGATAAACAATCTTTAATAATCCACATAAGGGTAATTCATAACAAGAAGGCAGCAAACAGATGTACACATCGACGAGACCGGATGAAGAAACACAGAACTGAATGTAACTTATATGGGGAACGTAAATGAGGATAATAACTAGACACACCTGAACATAATGACACAATTAACGAGAGACAGAAACTAGATCACAGAGCACATGGGGAAAGAAAACACAAACAAAAGTCCATGACTGTGACAGTTCGCTCCCCTCCGGGAAGGCGCGACCTCGCGCCACAGAGAAAAAGGGAGGGACAGATTGGGACTTAGGAGGAGGACAAAGGAGAGGATGGAAAAAGGTGATTGGAGAAGGTTCAGGAGGTGGCAGGATAACCGGGAGGAGGACGATAAACAGAGTCCAGGGTGGTGATGATGGAGGAAGGAGCCAGGGATGAAACAGTAGGAGCCAGGGCGGATCAGATGAAGGGAGGAGCCAGGACGAAGACAGGAGGGACTTGGAGCAGTATGAGCCAGGCAGGACCCAGGCCACAGCCATGATGGCAGCCCACGGTGGAGCCGACAGAGGGAGGAGCCATGGTGGAGGAAGCGCTGACGACTCCAGGGGGCCAACCGACGGCGGCAGAGCAGGTTGTGGAGGAGCCCGAGGCAGAGACGGAGAGCCGATGAGCCAGTCAAGTCAAGTCAAATCACCTTTATTTATATAGTGCTTTTAACAGTACAGATTGTGTCAAAGCAACTTCACAATATCAAAATAGGAAAATAGTGTGTCAATAATGTAAAACGATAAGATTAAACGACGCCGATGGAGACTAGCAGACCTGCGGCGAATCCAGCACACAGATGGTGAGCAGAGGGGTTGACAGGTGATAGCGGTGGCGATGGCAAAACAGAGATGACAGGAGGAGGCAGGAGAGGGAGGGTGCGTGGGAAATCCAGATAAGTAGAGGGTTCAAGGATGGTGTGCGCCACCCACATACACACCATATCGTGACTCCCAACACTGGGAGCGTGGCGGACAGGTGAACAATATCCGTGGTCGTTTCTGGGCATGCAGACAGTTCAGAATGGGCAGAGAGTTCAGGGCAGACAGAGAGTTCAGATCCTCAGCACTGTCGCACTCTCTGGCGATGGCTTGTCAGTCGTGACAGGTGATGGCTCTCCATCAGCGGTGGGCTCTGGCTTATGCTCCGCGCTGTGGGGTGATGGTGGGCTGGGCTCTGGGTCTGGCTGTGAGACGTCTGTGAGGTGTGGCTGGACACTGATGTTACCGTCTACATCCGCTTCGTCCGCTATGATTGTGGATCCACTCACCCACGCAAAATTGATGTAGTCCTTAAGGGTCAAGTGCAGTTCTCCCATGGGCAGGAAGAAGTGGATTTCGTCGTCCAGACCACACCGGAATCCTTCCATCAAACAGATTTTGTCGCAGCTGGCACGGTGGCAGGTGTTGAGAACTCCTCAATATAGTCCTCCAGATTACGGCCATCTTGGAAAATAAAGACCGTCCTCTCAGCCAGCTGTGTGCTGCCCCTCCTTGGGGCAACGTTAGTAGATGCGATGTCCATGAATAAAACAAAAATAAATCAACTGAATCATTTACAAAAAACGAGAAACAAAACGTGGTTAAACACGCCGCGCACTGTTTAAGGTCCGGTCTTCTGTCACGGTGTGGTGCAGGAGTGAACGCACGAAGACATCAATATATTAATTATGAAAACGTCAAATAAACACTTGAAGACTAAAAAAAATATAATTACTTTCTTTACCTACATGTCAATGTGACCATTAAACCAAATCACAGAACTGTAAATATTTCTTAACTTCCTCAGATATATTTTAGTAAATATTTTATTTTAAGGGTTTATGTTTGCCTGACAAAAATGTTTGGGGAATCCCTGCATTACATGAAACACACACACACACACACACACACACACACACAGGTTTCCATACTGACAGCAATTTCTCTGATTGGTGAATCTGTCTTCTGGATTATGGTTGGTGTAGTTGTTCACCACAATTTAGGCTTTTACAACACCTCAGGAGCTTATGCTGATTCTGTACTAAAAGGTTCAGATGATGCATCTAAAAACAATTTTCTCTATAAAGCGAATGAATGGAATTTTTACTTGGGGAACCTTTAGGTCATTTAGCATTAAGTTCTTATTTATGTTTAAATATGTTGTTTTGAGTGCTGTAGCACATTATGCTAATTACTCATTACAGGATTCTGATATTTCAGGCAAAGAAGGGCCTATACGCAATCTCATGGAAACCTGATCCAGGACTCGCTTGAGCTGGGATTAACACAAATATTTCAGCTCTGCCTTCTTCCCAGGTAACGATACGGATATCTGACAGTTTTCCATATCATTTCCAGCCTCTTACCTCCTCAAACAGTGTTTCAGCAAACGTTCAGATTTTTGGCTCTCAGGTTTCACACATATTGTAAACGGCGCTATGTAGGCGTCTCACAGTTGGCCAGTTTCAAGGTCTACGCATTATAAGTCAGGATCCATTTAAGAACAGCACTCTGCATCTGCTCCAGTTAGAAAGATTGGATTTTTCGGCATGGGCCACAGGTTCCCCTGGCCACCAGAGGGTTTCTGCTGAGCATCAGGTTTCATAAATGTAAATCTTTGACTGAGGTGAAACTGAACACGGGACCACACAGTGCCAGTGTCAAACGCCATGACCATTAATTCACATGCGTCATTTTCAGTGTTAGCAGGGAGGAGGGGGCCAATTTTTTACAGTAATGATGTAAGACTAAACAATAACAAATGCTCTGTGTAGGTTAGCTTAGGTTTGTGACTGCAGTTCGGCATATGTGAACTGTTGCTACTATCATATCATAATAATATCATGCAGTTTGTTTTCTGTTTAGTACCATTTCAGAGTAAATGCAGCATATACAGTATGAAAGAAAGAAAAAACAATCACAATTCATCATGGAAATAAAGACACGGGTGAGAACCAATCACAATTCAGTATGCAGATATTGCATATCTGTATTCTCTGTTGTTTTAAAATTAACAGTTTCTGAAACAACTAAAAAGAATTTTGTTTCCACTATGTTTTGAGGGAGAAAAAAAAGGTTTCTGTGGAAGCTTGTTTCCACCACAGGATAAAAAATATAAAAATAAAAAAATGAAAAAGGTAATTTTGAGAGCCTCACAATTCAAACTTTTTTTCTTATGATTCTGACTTTTTTTAATCAGAGAAAAAAAGAATTAACTATAGAGATAAACTCTAAAATTCTAAAATTGCTAGATATAAACAGACTTCTGAGGGAAAAGGTCAAAATTGCAAGAGATGTTAACTCAAAATTCTGAGGAAAAAAGTTTAAGTTGTGAGACATAATCTCAAAATCCTGATAAAAAATGTTAGAATTGCAAGACGTTAACTCAGAATTCCATTTTTAAAATTGCAGATCTCTTAGGAAAAAAGTCAGAATTGTGAGAAAAAAGTCTAAAGAATTTCAAGATGTAAACTTGCAAGTAATAAACTCGTAAATGACGAGTTTATAACTTGCAATCACAAGATATAAATTGTCTAAATAGTTTTAATTTTTATATTCCATGGCAGAAACAAGCCTCCAGTTTACTTAGCAGGTTGCTAGTCAACTGTGAGTGTTCAGATCATTGCAGAAAGTTGCGATTCACTTTTTATCACACTCAGTGTGACTCCATTATTTCCTAGACAGAAAAGCATTTTTTTTCTGAGCTGTACTCAGGAATTTATTTAGCCCTTTGGGATTGAAGACATGGTTTTTATTGCCTCCCAATTGTATGATTTAGTGACAGAAGGCATGAGAGGTAGTGAGAGGAATACTAGAGCAGGTGTGAATAAAGACCGTAGGTGGCTTTCACAACCCATAGGAGGTGCTGACAGTAATTTACGGTTTATATATCTTGAGGATTTCCAAATGAACAGCTTCTCAGCTGTAAAAATATATATTAATTTCTTAAAGGTAGCACAGTGAAGACAGGTGGAGATCCCTCTTAAGTGAACTCGATCATCATAGCAGTAGTTTTGAGGTGTGATGCACCTGTGATGTCACAGGGGAATGAATAATGTGCTGAAGAAAGCGGTTCCCAAACCCGTGCCTGTGCTTTTTTCCCCTCCCTTTCTCTCCCAATCTCCCCGCACTTGCCTGCATGGGTGATTCTAATTCAAGCTTCATCTCCTCACTGTTTGTCTCTCAGCACCTTGGCCTCTTTCGCTGATCTTATCTTCCAATTACTGCCCTGCAAACATTCCTGCACTCCAAACAGCCCCCGAACGTGGAACGCCGGAGACCATGATCACCTGTTCTCTTCCAGACATGCATCTACTTCCTGTTCTGCACCAACAGTAAGCAGTTCATGCCATCACTGTAAAAAAAAAAAAAAAAAACAGTCAAATGATTGGCAGCTACAGCTGTCAAAGAAAAAACATAAAATTACAGTAAAATATCTTAATTGAAAGAAAGTGCAAAAACAATTTTAAATAAATTTTCATTAAACAAATTTTCATAATTTTCAGGTTTTACAGAAAAAAAAACTGTTATTTTACAGATTTTTCCTTGTTTCAATTATGATATTTTAGTTTAATTTTATGGTTTTTGTTTGGCAGCCATAGCTGCCAGTCATTTGATCATTTTTGAAGAGTTTGGATAATGCACTTCAAAAATATAAGACAATTACTGTTTCCTTTTTTTACTGTTACTTTAATAAATCACCACGGCAAAACCGTTCAAGCTATCCAAAATCTGTCTGCAATTTAAGTTTTGGCATCATGTAGACAAAGTTTGGTGTGTATAGTATAATTCTCCTCTGAGGAGTATGCATTAATTCACAGCCATATTTTTCCAAAAATCCACATTCAAATCAAAATAGCCGACTTCCTGTTGGTCATAGCTAATGACAAGACTTTTTTTTTTTTTTACAGTGATTCAGTCAAACTGGCCTTTTTTACAAAATATTTTGAGGGGAAAAAAAACTTACCTTTCATAACTGTCAGTGGAATAACATTTTCACTTAGCGCATGTGAATATGTGATTTAATGCTGAAAGCACACTGTTTAATAACTAAATGAATTAATTAAATATTTGAATTAAGTAAACTTCATTTTGAGTCCAGTTTATATAAGAAAGATAATATGATGAATACGAAGGAAAATAATATAAATTGTTTCCACCCATCATTTCTGGCCAAAGACTGAAGTACATATATTGTTATAAGTGGTTTCACACACTAAAAAATCTCAAAATTAAATGTACAATATTTTGTAAATTTTGTTTTAATTATTTTTGTTTAACTGATTTGAGGACATTTCTATTCTCTGCCTATGAGAGAAGGAGGAGAAAATGTCAATAACTATGAACATGATTGATACTTCAAACACTTTTCTAATTGTCACAACACAGACGAACGTCCCATAAATATCTGTGACTTGTGTGAGTGGATCTGGCTGGGTTCATATTTGACTAGAGAGAGTTCTCCAAACAGCAGTAACTCTGCCCTCCATCAGTATGAATCATTACGTCCCACAGACCAAGGATCGTAAGCCCAAGGTAATGTATCAGTCAGCAAAAATATCTAACAAGGGCATGAGAGGACATGACAAAAAATAAACAAACAAAACAATACACCTGAAATGTGGGAGAGCAAAAACTGATTTAGGGGTGCCTGATATGATTTACAGAGCTTTAGCTCACCTCTCCTGTAGTCCAGATCTCTCCTGTCAAAAGTCTGATTATTTACGGTAGAACTGTAAATATCGAAATTTGTCTCCATTAATAGCATAAGTGAAAGTTTTATTCAAGCACAAGGCAGATTATACTCTTAAATTCAATACTTAGGGTTTGTTTAAATCTCTAACATTAATAAATCTTACATTAAACACCTCTAATTAATATCCTGCATGGTAAACTATGAATTTCAAAGTTAACTAACCACAATTGTCAAAGTAACCAGAGCCATTAAAAAAATAATATTGTAACCTCAACACACCTGCTCATACTTAAATTACCAGCTACTCATTAACAACATAAATCACTGTATTTATCAAGCTGTGGTTGGTACGCTGACTGAGTCTTTCCAAGAAATATCCCTGTGATCTTTGGCTCAATTTTCTAGAAGACCAACAGTATCGTTGTACATGTGCCCTTGATAGCTTTGACTTCTGACCTTAACATTGTCTGATGTTTCAGGGAAGCAAGAGAGAAGGGCAACATGGGTCAGATAAACAGGAAGTAATTACATTAAGCAAAAGGTGGGGTTGGATCATATGGTGAGAAAGGCCCTGTTTTTTTGTATGTTCTCTTTAAATGAATGTAATGCAGAGTGTGTTTAATCAAGTGTTAGCTAGCTGGATGTTTTTATTTATATTTTATAAATTATATTTTATAAGTTATATTTTCAGAATTATACAAAAATATAGTATTATTATTTATTGTGATTAATTGTTTAAAGTATATCTAGCACCGGTCGTATTGACCATAAAATAGGGCAATTGTTAAAGAAAATATATAGGTATTACTAATAAGTGAGAAACATGCACATCGCATTTCTGAACTTCAGCGTCAAAAGACATTCGTTATTGCACATACGCATTGTTACTCACTCAGTTCTTGTAGGGTACCGTTTTTTCCAATGAATCCAGAGTGCTAATAATTCTCCCAAGTTGTGAGCTTGATGTATGAATTGAATGTGATGTGATAAATAGACCTTGTGCAAAATAATGATAAGTTGATCTGTCCCAATTCACATATTGTCTTTGTTGTATATGACAGTAGTGGAATTAGACAGCATTGTGTAGTTCGACTCATGAACAAATGACTCTTGCGAGCTGGTTCTTTTTTGTGAATCAAATTCACTAGTCACTCGATTCACTAACTGACTTATGAGCTGGATCTTTTAGTGAATAAAAACATGCCATGCATTCGATTCACAAGTAAATGACTCTTATAAGCCTGTTTCTTTTTAGTAATTCAAAACCATGTAGTCCGATTTAGGAGTAAATGACTCTTATGAGTCTGATATTTTAATGAAGGCTGAACTTGGAAAAGTATCTAGTGTAGTATCCAAATTTAGTTCTGTCCTTTTTAGTTGTATAAAATGAAAACAAATTCAAACTATACTATTTAGGAAAATGTGTTGAGCAACTCTTCGGTAACACTTTAGTATATGGACCAATTCTCACTATTAACTAGTTGCTTATTAGCATGCATATTACTAGCATATTGGCTGTTTAATACTTATAAAGCACGTATTTTGCAAGACCATATTCTACATACCTAATCCTACCCAATAACTAAACTTTACAACTACCTTACTAACTATTAATAAACAGCAGATTAGGAGTTTAAAATACTTTATCTTATGCCAGTTTAATATAAAAATACAACTTTAAGTAAATTTTAAGTAAACCTTTTGCATGGAAAGTGTAAGCACTGTTGCTCTATTTTTTTCTTCAGCATCCCAACATTGCAGCACTGACAGTTTTGGGCAGGACTACCGGTTTTCTTCGAACTGACAGGTAAAGTGATAAAGCCACCTAGTCATTATTTTTTTTTACAATTCCATTAACCAGTTAACTCTCTGAGCAGTCTTTTATGCGTTTACATCTTCCCAAACATGTAACGTACAAGCACGCATTTCCCCCCTTTAAGCACGGCACACAATAGGCCTCAACATCTTACAAGAGAAAATCAATCCTGCATCTCTCCTCACATCTGACCTCTGCACTCTCTACAAATCCTGAATTAATTAAAGAGGGAAATCCCACTGGCCAAGACAGAAGAGGGATTGAGTGTTTTTGGCCCCCTCCGAGGTACCAGTGGATTAGAAGAGCTCACTCAATGATGAGAGTGTTTCCAAACCTCCAGGTACTGTACCTGCGGTGACGGACATACCTGCAGTCGTGTTTTTATTGATGATACCAATGGTGTACTTTGCATGACTAACCCACTGATGCTGCTGTAAATAGTATAGCATGATGGATAAACTCTTCAACTGACTTTTAGAGCCTCAGAAGGATGTTTCTGATGGCTTTTTGGGAGTTTTCCAACAGGGATAAGACAGGAGTTCACGTTTAACAAGAGTCTTGCTCATGATTGAGTCGCCCCATGCCTTGCCCCCTCGTCCTAGAGATGGAGGCAGTTCTAGGTTTGGCTGCTCAGTCTCCTGGCTGCTGACCCACTTGGAAATCCAGCGCCGTAGCTTCAGCTTACACGGGTCGCTCCTGTGGCAGGTTCCCAGTGGTACATACCCCGCGATAAGGAGCTGCAAGGGAACTATTGTTCCCTGAGCCCAGTCTGTCATCAGGGGCTTGTTGAGCAAATACGCCCAGGTATGACTGCAGTCTCAGCATCTTGCACTCCACCTACCTGTCACTTCCAAACCCAAACCTTGGAGAAACTGAGGTCCTTTCTTTATACTCTTAAAGGGGGTTTTCACAGCAGTGCCATAAAAGAACAATTTTTGGTTCGCCAAAGAACTTTTCACTTTTATTTTTTGCATGTGAAGAACGTTTTAATATTCTAAAGAATCTTTTTTGTGCAGTGCAAAGGTACCATGGTGCACCCCTAAAAATAAGGGTTCTTTATTGGCATCTGTGGTTCAGTGAAGAACCTTTAACATCCAGTGTTTGTCATAATAAGGAAAAAACATTGTTCTTTTGAGAACTGTTCGCTGAAAGGTTCTTTTGGGGAACCAAAAATGGTTCTCCTATGGCAATGGCATTGCTGTGAAAACCTCTTTTTGGAACTTTTATTTTTATGGAATAATGACATTATTGAACTCTCATTAGCATTAATTTAAGAGTCATATTTCCAGAGACACTAAAATGTCCCAGCTCAAACAGGAACAGCTTTCTCCGCTCTTCCGTAGAGGGATGGGATTTCTCTGTGGTGTGACCTAAATTTTTCAGGATCGTAATCTAAATGGGAAGGGACGAACCGCAGGGCTCGTGAAAGCGATCGTATGGCCTCCTGAACCGGGATTGTAGTCTGCGAGGAAACGCTCTCGTTAAACTGCCACTTTCAATCAGGAGTTCGACCGCGGCGGGCGATTGTGGGGCCACGCCAGAGGGAGGGAAGTGGGTGGGAAAGTCGTCTCTTGCTCCTGAATTTGATCCAGGATCTGCTCCCTCGACGTGTGTTTAGTGGCGTTACGTCACAGGCCAGGAGACCCAAAAACAAAGTGTAAAAAAAATGTGAGTCTGAATTGCTGAGCTTGAGTTGCAGCCTGGCCAACTTTAATATAACACTGTTACCCTAACCAGTCATTGAGTGTTATTTTGATTTTATCTTGATTTCAATCTTGGGACTGTCTTGAATGTCTGATGGTCCAGTTTAGGGCATGTACCAATTTTTACAGCCAAAACCAATACAGTTTACCGCCAAATAAAGGCAGTTTCGAGATTATCACGTGTTCCATGTGTTGCATCACTAACGTCACAGTTCACTCTTCTTCTAAATTGCAAATGCGAAGATGTGCCAGTCTCAGAAGCTGCATGAGGCTCTCTTAAAGACTCATTCATCACTGTAAAACAGTCATCCTCCATTTCAGAATAAACAGGCTGTTGTTTTAAATACATTCATTCACGGGTGGCCACCCTTGCCCACCCAAACAGCCCATTGGAAGGTCTGGAGAGGTAATTTTCTTTAATAACATACCGTCGTAGTTTGAACATGGTTATTAAAAACCACCACTATTCTGGGCTCGAGGGGTTTTGTGCCAGCCAGCAGTCCTGTGCCAGTCCTACATCTCTGAACTAATTCCTTAAAAATAGGAGAAAAATTGCTGAGCCACATTTATGACTGAGCATATTTTTTTTTTACAGAGTGAGACTGAACACTATGGCTCCCATTGGTTATTATTGTTAAGTGTTTTGTGATTTAACTTGCTGTAAAATGTAAGTATTAAAGTGCCATTCCAGACCAGTTTTTCAATGCCCAATTACTTTAGTCTAGACGATGTGCAATATGTAAATCTTAGTATTCCAGCCAAGAGATTTTACCTGTACAGAGTGAGAAGTAATATATTTTAAATATTGTATTTAATATCAATATATAATTTATACATTATTGTTATTATTATTATTTAGTTTTTTAAGTTAACATGAAATCACGTGCTATGTTTAATTAATCTCAGTATTCCAGCCATTACTAGGAGGTTTTACACATACACATACATAAAAAACCTAAAAGATTTATGATTATAATTTCACATATTTTATATAAATTTGTTAGTAAGTTTAACACAAAATTGATCCTATTTACTTATGAATACACATTTCCAGTCTTTTTATTATCATTTTGAATCTCTCTCTCTCTCTCTCTCTATATACATATATATATATATATATATATATACACACACACATACATATATGTACAAATATTTATGTAGATTTATTTATAAATTAATAACATTAAATCAGTATTTTCTAGACCTTAACTTTTATGTATGTCATTCCAGTATCTAAATATTCAAGATGTACGAAGCACGAACTAGATGTGTCACACTGTTTATAGTCGTCAATTAATCGTGATATTGCTCAGGCTACTGTCTCAGTTCTGTGCTGATATTTTCACAGTCCAGCAGCACTGAAAATAAACAATTCGCCATTACCTTGGAACAGTAAGGCCAGGAATGAGGAACGTTTAGCAGGCAGCTCTAGTGAACCACAGCTATCCAAATGAATATTGGCACAACCCGGGTGTGGATGCCCTCTAAGAAACAAACCGTGAAAAGGCAGGAAAACCTGTTTATTATCAATTACATGGAAAATATGCACCTGTCACTAACTCTTATTGCTGTTATGAATTATTGCCGGCTTAACTGTAAAGGAAGGCATCTGGAATATGTTGAGTTTACATCATAATTTAACATTATTTAAAGCCAACATGAAATCACATTTCACGTCCTGGGTTTTATTGCGCACAATTCATAAGTGCACGTTATTGCAAGGAAAACTTGGTTGTCTTCATAATCTTTCACCAAAATATGAATGTTTGTGTTAATGTTATCAAATAACCAAATTTAGTCATTATTTAATGCTACTGTTGTAGATAATGCAGCCTTTCTAAAATCTTGCCAATAGTTAATGCCAAAATGAAAATGTGTGAAAATGTACTCACTCTCAGGACATCCAAAATGTAGATTTTTTTTTTGTTTGTTTCTTCATTAGAATAGATTTGGAGAAATGTAACATTACATCACTTGCTCAACAGTGGATCCTCTGCAGTGAATGGGTGCCGTCAGAATGAGAGTTCAAACAGCTGATAAAAACACCACAGTGATATTATTAACTAATGTTATATAATGTCGCTCACAAGACATTTATTTGATGGGCTGGACTGGTGTGGATTACTTGGATTATTGTGATGTTTTTATCAGCTGTTTGGATTCTCATACTGACGGCACCCATTCACTGCAGAAGATCAATTGATAAGCAAGCGATGTAATGCAACATTTATCCAAATCTGTTCTGATGAAGAGATAAACTCATATCTTGGATGGCCTGAGGGTGAGTACATTTTCAACAAATTTTAATATTGGGGTAAATTATCCCTTAAATGTTATGAATCTGTTTTATATTGATTCTATCATGTGGTTATGACTTTGTTTCAATTCTGAATGTACATTATTAGTTTACATATAGTCACTATATGTGGTCTAGTGATGATAGCATTTACGCTTATTGTGAGCATTCTCGCTTTCTTTCTTTTTCAGAAAATAAATTCACTAATATGCAGGCTAATGTGCAGCAGAGCTATATTTAGCCCTCTGGCCAATCTCTGGAGTTTTTACAATTTTATTTTATATTTTTTATTTTAATTAACTATTTGACAGGGACAATCGACAGTCAAAAATCTGAAATATTCAATGGTCACACACCTGACTCTTTAACCATATTTTCAATTGTCCCTTAAACTCTGCTAAGGTGGAACACTGTCTAATATTAATTGGTAAATTATTCCAGTGATTAACAGCTCTTACAGAAAAAGCTGAATGACCAAAATCAGTAACTCTAAAATATGCTGCACAATCACCTCTTGAAGAGGCTCTAGTTTGTCTTATATTTTCAGTACAAGAGAAAACAAATTCTTTCAAGGGTGAAGGTGCAAGGTTATTAACAATTTTGTACATTAAACAACAATTGTAGAACACAACAAAATTGTCAAAAGTAAAAAAAATTGTACTTATTAATCATTAACTGGAAGAGTAGATTTTCCTGCTTGTGACCATGAAGTAATACAATAAGAAAAATGAGAAAAGATCAAAGAATTCAAAAGGACTATTGAAGCTTCTATTGAAAGCTGACTTCGTATAAATTTAAAATTTCTAAGTTGAAGTGTCGCTGCACAGACTATTTTTCGAACATGTTTTTCAAATGTGAAATGAGAATCTAAAATAACTCCAAGATATTTAAAATCTGGTACAATTTGTAATTTTTTACCATTTCACCGGTTGGACCTCCTCCTTCTTTTTAATATTAAAATACATACAGGAACTTTTCTGAATATTTAATGTTAAGCAGCACTGAGTAAACCAATCTAAAATTTCCGTCATTGCAATGGATAATTTTTGTGCCACCTGTTCTTTTGTTTTGTCATGTACATAAATCACAGTGCCATCTGCGTACATTTGAATATGTACATCAGAACAAACATCTGGAAAATCATTCAAATGCAAAAGAGTAAGGTCCCTAGGGTTGACCCCTGAGGAATCCCTGTAGAACAATCTCTTAAAGAAGATATGTGTGTCTTAATCCGGGTACACTGCTTCCTTGATGTAAAATAAGACTCAATCCATTTTACTGTATCTTCCGAGAAATTAAAGAATGATAATTTAGATAATAAGATATTATGATTTAGTGCAGGGATAGGCAATTTCGGTCCTGGAGGGCCAGTGTCCTGCAGAGTTTAGCTCCAACCCTAATCAAACACACCTGAAGAAGCTAATCAATGTCTTCAAGATCACTAGAAAGTTACAGGCAGGTGTGTTTGATTAGGGTTGGAGCTAAACGCTGCAGGACACCGGCCCTCCAGGACCGAAATTGCCTATCCCTGATTTAGTGTATCGAATGCCTTTTGTAAATCAAGGAATACAGCACCCACAACCCCACCCTTGTCTAATTTTGACCGAATTTGCTCAATAAAATAACACACAGCAGTTTCTGTCGAATGCTGTTTACGAAACCCAAATTGCATAGGACATAATAAATTATTTTGTGTATCTAAGAAATTCACAGTTTGCTCAGCTACTACTTTTTCTACTATTTTAGACACTACTGACAAAATTTTGCCACATTAGTTGGATCACTTGTCTTGAAAACTGGGGTAACTAACCCCAATTGATAAATTCACAAAATGAGTAATTGGTGCTAGAAAAATATCACTGTTATTTTTAAAAAAGTTACAGTCTAAACCATCTATATTTTTGGCATTGGAATTTTTAAAATCTTTTATAATATCCTGAACTATACACTCGGTAACTGTTGTCAGACAAAATGCAGGTTTTATTAATTTCACTGAAATAATTTCTTTATATCTTATTCCAAATTTGTCACTAAAATTTTGAACTGAATCAACAAAGTAAGTATTAAATACATCTGCAATTTCATCTGGTTTATGAATTATACTTCCTTTAAAATCCAATTCTAAACATTTATTACATGTTTATTAAAAGGCTAATTGATGTCAGTGCTGTTTATGTGCATGGCTAACACAGCCAGAGAGAGCAGCCGGGGCGGCCGATACAACACTGTTGAAATGCACTGGTGTTAATAAGCAGCTGACAGGTGCAGGTCCCTGAACTACAGCACGGTGTATGAGTCCGGCACTCTTGAATAATTAAAGAGTTCAGAGGCCAAATGAGAACCATCTGCTACAGTTTGGAGAGTGCTAGTCAGTGCAGTCTGCTGAAGAATCTCTTACTAAACCTCACCCTCATGTCTTTCCAAACCTGATGTTTCTGTTGTTAAATAGATAAGGATATGTTTTGAATTATGTTCAAACTGCTGTTTTTGGAATGTTGCACACATTTGCATGTACTACTTTAATGAGCCTGTTTTGCCTTTCTGCAGATTACATTGTTATGCCAGTAGTTGGCAACAAGTTAGATATATTGAAGTAATTGAATCATTTGTTCAGTCGATTCGTTCAAAATACTGATTCATTCAGAAACAAAGCAAGTGACCTTCTTTGTGTGTGAATCACTGAATCATTCCATCAGCCAATTAGCCTAATTAAAACATGGATTCATTTTCAATTTTAAGATTATTTAATATTAGCATTGTATATAAAGATTTATATATTTTTTAAATATTTCTGAAAGAAGCCTTTTATAATCAGCAAGGCTGCATTTATATAGGTAAAACAGATTTATACAGGTAAAATATTGTGAAATACTATTACAATTTAATATAACTGTTTTCTATATTAATATATTTTAAAATTGAATTCATTTTAAAATGAATTTTCAGCAGCCATTACTCCATATTAGAAAGCATTATGATGATATTGTGCTCAAAAAAACATGTCTTATCAGTGTTAAAAACAGTTGTACTACTTAATATTTTTGTGGTGGTACTTTTGTTCTGGATTTTTTGATGAATAGAAAGTTCAAAAGAACAGCATTTGCTTAAAATAGAAATCTTTTGTTACATTACTGACACTAGTGTGCTTAATGTGTCCTTGCTTAATAATATGGCCAATGCAGATACTGATATATATTTCCTTTTGTTTTGAAACAACACCAAATCTCTCCTGTGCAGACATTACAAGCAAATTATTTTTTAATTTTGATTAGTTTTTGAGCAAAAGTGTACTTGTTAGAAGTAATAAACATTGTTATTATTATTATTTTTTTTTTTTTTATTTTTTTTTAATAAAAGTACATTGAAAGCTTTGAAAATAACTATAATAAAATCAAACTCTGCCCTTTTTTTCCCAGACAAATGCAGTTGAAACCTCAACATTTAATTTGTGGACTTAATATTAATAGATGATCTAAAGCAAAAGAGCTTTTATTAATGAATTCATATATATTAATGAATGAATCAGTATACATTAAATTATATAATTTACAAGTGTCGTTTTTGTGATTTTATTCATTTAAGCTATAGCTTCTGACCTTTAAATCAAAACAGACTCGTGATTTTATGACATCAATTACTGCTTTATTCAGATACACAAGTATCTTGACATTATTTGTGTATTTTCCTTTCATTTTATTACAAGTAGGCCAACAGCGCCCCCTAGGTAAATAAAACGCCTTACTAGACAGGCATTAGGACCCGGGGAAGGCTGCCGCTGTACGCTCTAGTGACTGTTGAGTGTTGACTCTATCACATACACATCATTCTGATTAAATTCAAATTAATGCGCGATCCAAAACAGTGAAACTAATCAGCATTCAGGCAAAAGTCCACACTGCTGATGTGATCTTATTGCATCACATGTGAGCTATCCGTCTTATCGGCAAGGCATATCGGTATAATTTTTTTCCAAACGGCTGATGCCGATATTTACATTTCTTTATTGACCGATTCCCATAGTTACGATAATATCGTGTATTCCTAATAAAAAGGTTAATTTCTTAATTTTAAATGAATAATTAAATGAATGCATGACACGAAACCTCTGAACTTTAAATGGCCACAAATTAAAAAAAAGATACTTTTTAGAACTAAATGGTCATACCAGCAGGGGTTTAACTGGACTTTACTAACCAGTCAAACCTTGACCCTTTGAATTCGCATGTAATGTTTGCATGTTGTCTCATCGGTTCCGATTTTAAATCAACATTTTTCTTTCTGTTGAGAATGAGAAAACATCTCAGAATCTGCTGAGTTGTTCTTACATCTGCGCATTCTCCAAATAAACAGGCTGTCAACAGCCCGACTGTCCCAGCAGTATACACGGCACACCGCGAATGGCCAATACAAATAGGGTTGAGCTGAACCATATTGTATTTTGGGGCTAACGAAGACCAGCTGCATTATCACTAAACAGACATTTCGGAAACTCATCTGCTGTACCAGCTGAACCAGTATTCTATGCCAACTCTGCATCTTTTTAGGGCACCTACACACTAGATTTGCACTAGAAATGCATTGATTTCAGTTGGGTCCTGCTGTAAGGCCACAGAGGGTTTGTGAAGCTGTTGCTCCATCATGCGATGAAAAATGAGGAAAGTTTTAACATTTATTGCAACAAACTGAGAATGATCAACGATCAGTCCGTTAGAGATCAAAAACATGGCAAAATCTGGACAAACATACAAAACCTAAAAAATTAATCGATTCCAAATAAAAATAAGAAAGAGCCACAATAAATAAATATGTCAACAAACTTTAATTAATATGATCTGACACAACAGCTGTGGAAATAAACATCCCAAAGATGCACAGATGGGCTACAAACACCTGCAAATAATTATTTGTTTTCTACAAATATTCCACCACAACCTTTTGTCGTGTTCGGGAAAGACTCAAAACATTGAAACTTTTGCACCGTCTGCACTGCTGATTCTGCCTTCATTCTTTAACCCGCAACCTCCTGCAGTGTTCAATCAAAACAGAGTCAGACGTCCCTTTCGCTCTTATATTTCAGTTTATGCTTTCTTTGCTGTTTGCAGTAAGCTCATAGCTGCCAGGGAAATTGCCTTCATTAACGGTAGACTGTTTACCTAATGAATCAGACTCTTGCTTTAGGTGCAGCCTGTAGTGCAGTGACGGTTTCTTGGCGCTTCACAGGGGCTGGTTGGTTTTGTCAAGTACAGCTGTGGAGTTTGTCATTGTAGGAGGAGAGCAGTGCTGCATGGCTGACTGTGGAGGTAACAACAATGATAAAATAAAATGATTTTCAATTGTCCTTTTGTAATACATGCAATTAACCCTTGCGCCGTGCTGAAATCCTTTAGCTAATTTGGTGTTCCTAGTCAAAAATGACTGGCCTTTTAAAAATTGCTTGTAAATCTCTTGTCCAAATCTTGGTTTCAGTCTTTTTGTCAAATTGTTTTCTTTTAATTAGGGCAGGTTTAGTATTTTTTGTTGTTGTTGTAGGTCTCATTGATCTGAGCTTATGCACCTCAGCAAAAAAGTTTGCGCATAAGTTTGTGTCTACAAAGCCTACAATTAATCAATTAAAAAACAGTTCTAATTAAAAGAAAAAGAATGAATAAAAAAATCTGAATCCAATATTTGGTAATAATATAGCATATTGAGAGATACAAGCACTTTTGATACAAGTCATTTTTGACCAGGAGTGTTAAAGAAACGTTTTAGCCCAATGAAATACAATTAATTATCAATATATTAACCAATATAATAAACAATCATTTTCAAGGGGAAAAAAACTCTCTGTGTTAAAATGACTTGTCTGGAACACATGAGGGTGAAATATTGTACATGCAATACTTTCAAAATATTGTCAATTATCTTTTCTCCTGTTCTCCATCTCTTTTCCTACCTGTCTCTCTGTTTCTTTCTCTCTCCCTTGTTTAAATTCTTTGTATTTTCCTGCCCCTCTCTCTCTCTCTCTCTGATTCTCCTCCTCTGTCTGATGTCTCTCTCTCTTCTCTCTTTGTTTGATTGTGTGCTGGACATGTCTAAGCTTGTGAGGTACGGTGTTTGATGTCAGTTAATTTCTCCTGGTGCTGACAGCCCAATGGTCCCGGCGAGGCCTTCGCCAACTTTCGGTTCCCAAGGTAGTCCTGCTGTAATTGTGGACCGGCCATCCCCCTCCTGTGGATTACAGGATTTCTGCCAATTTACCTCCTGGTGCTCTGTGGGAAAAAAGGTGCTCGCTGGAACTCGCTCACAAAATATAATTGAATGCTAGAGAAACATTTAAAACCCCGAAAAATGACTGCAACAAGTCACATGCATTTTGCAGTCATTTTTCCAGTTCCAGTATATTAAAATTTGCTGTGATTGGCTGTGATGTTGCAATAAGTGAGGCAGAAAAATTACTTTTGAAACATCTGATATAATTAAAACAGATTCTTCAGAATACATATCTACTGCACTTTTCCATGACAGAATAATACCTTTTGTCCCCTTAGTTTTAAGTGAAGAACCTAACCAGCTCTCTGACAGAACCTACAGGTAAAAATTATAATATATACGTGTGTGTGTGTGTGTGTGTGTGTGTATGTATGTATGTATATATATATATATATATATATATATATATATTTCTGTCAGGAACACTATCGTCAAAGATGATTGACAATTAGCACATAGTTTGGATTGGCGGTATGGTTCTGTTCTGGGCAAGAACTCCCTGCACATCCATGCAGCCTAGCATGGATGAGAGCAGGGAGAGCAGCGATAACCCCCCAGGGTAAACAGAACAGAACCAACAAAAGTATTGCAGATTTGTTAAAGTTCAGTAATTTTATGTACACATTTTTTAATTTGTCTGATTCGAAAGAGAATCAGAAGGCTGGATCCTGACTGACAGAGGAGGAGTTGGGGGTGGAGGAGGGTAATTAGCTATTGAGCAATGCAAAAACTGCTGATAATACTGACGACCTTATATATGGATGCTTAGATAGGTGTCGTATTCCTATAGGTAGATGGGGATCAGCTGAGAGTCAGCTGATGCAAGCTTGACTAACATGACCTGCATCAACTAACGCTATGCTCGATATATATATATATATATATATATATATAATTTATACGAATTTCATTTCAATTATTCCAGTGTCAATTATTTCAGTGTCCAGAATTTCAATATCTATCTATCTATCTATCTATCTATCTATCTATCTATCTATCTATCTATCTATCTATCTATCTGTCTGTCTGTCTGTCTGTCTATCTATCTATCTAATTGAATATTAAATGTATATATATATATATATATATATATATATATATATTAACATTTATATTTATATTTATTAAATATATTTATTTATTTAACATTTATTAATATAATTTCAACATTTCCAAAAATGTAAGGAATGGCCAATTTGGGCCATTAAAATACATTTAATTATTGTAATAATGCATTTTTGTCTCATCCTCATTATCATGGACAAAATCAAGCCCTTATGTCATTTATTTATTTTTTTTATATATAGAAATTAACTCTGAACTTATTGATACGTTTTAATCAGACTAGTTTATGGTGACCTATATGGAAAACATTATCTAGATCTTGAACATACGAGGCAGAGAAAGTCACCCTATATTCTAGTGTTGATAAAAGGGGAACCATCTAGAATAAATATGTGACAACCCCCCCGGCACTGGATCAACAGAGCAACATCGGTTACTGTTGTGAGCATTCAGACCGCCCTTTAATGGATACGTTAAAAACGACATACGCAAACAATGTAACATAATAGTGCTTCTCCTCTAAGAGCACTACCGTGTGTATTTCCCAAACGCTTTTGGCTTATACTGTGTGATTTCCCAAGGCCGAAGTGCTTGTGTAACATCTGATTTTAATTGTTGGCATTGTTCCTGGGGAAGACCCCCTATGGCAGCGGTCCACACCATCATTTACACAAAATATCACCTAACACTGCACCGATGCTGCTGCTGAAAGACACATTGTGCATGTGTGTTTGTAAAAACTGAGACCCACGACCCTTGTCTTTTCAGGAGAAATAAAAGTTGAACATCAGCTTTATTGCTGTAATCTAGAGTGGAGCATTCTTCTGCCGCAGGACGTTTTAAATTAACATCTCTCAGTGAGGAGGAATTGCTCTCTCCATTGTGAGAGAGGAAAGATAATCTTCTCCGCTGGCAAAGTGCCCAAACTTAGGCTTCGTGGGAAGTCCACACTCCCTTCCCTGACGTCTGCCAATGAGTGCCTTCAACGACACCTCACTGTCTCCAGAAGCAAGACTTTTCCAAGAACACAGTAAGAAATATATGCACAATTTTTCCTTTAAGGAGTTGCTAGGTGGGCCGAATCAAGAGCCCACCCTTAAAAGCTGCATGATTTGAGGAATTACTGATGTTATAAATGGTGCAGGATGAGTTACAAGTCTAAGGTTAATGTTACAAATTATTACAGTAAAGTATTAATTGCTTTTTATTGCCTAATTTATGCCTTTTTTATTTTACAGACTGTACGCACAATAATGAAAAACCTGGAAATATCAGGTATTTTAAAAGCACTGGCCTAGAATTAAAAGTCTCATTATCTATCTATAAAATCTTCATGTTTACAGATTTTCTAATAGTGTTTAAAGGGATAGTCCACCAAAATATTCAAATTTAAAGATATTATTTAGACTTTTATTGCGTGAAAAAAAAATGGAAAAATATCTTTCTCAAGTATTTTCTCAAAATATTTTTTACATTCCATAAAAAGAAAGTCATCCAGGTGCAGCATGAGAGAAAATTAAACAAAAAAATATTTCATTTTCATCTCTTTAAGCATCAAACTTCTCTACTCAACTTATATAGAAAAAAGACTATAATAACATCCTTATGTTTAAATTGTGTATGAGTAATTTTTCCGCATTCATAAATAAATATTTAGTGCTGTCAAACGATTAATCGCGATTAATCGCATCCAAAATAAAAGTTTTTGTTTACATAATATATGTGTGTGTACTGTGTATATTTATTATGTATATATAAATACACACACACTCATGCATGTATATATGTTAAGAAAAATATGTTTATATATTAAATATATTTATATATGATATAATTTATATGAATTTATATGTCTTTATATGTACATAATAAATATACACAGTGCACACACATATATTATGTAAACAAAAACTTTTATTTTGGATGCAATTAATTGTTTGAAAGCACTACATATAATATAATAATTGTTTACTATTTTATATTAATCTACTTCTTTTCAAAAACAATAAATCATTTACAAATGGGAATCCTGAACAGGGTTGCCAGATCTGCATAACAAAACTAGCCCAATTGCTGCTCAAAACTAGCCTAATTGCATTCCAGGGTTCCTCCTCGATCAAAATCACATTCCAGGGGGACAGGGCATTTTTCTTTAACCTGTAGACTAAAAAAAATAAATAAATAAATAAACCGTGGCAACAGTATAAATGTAGTTCATTTCTGTGTTAAAACTGTAGACTTGATAACACTGATCCTGAATTAACCTTTAAAAGAAAAGTACATCGGATTTGTCCTTTTTATTGAAATCAGACTACTATAATCTGACGTTTATATCTCTTACTTTCCAGTCCGTGAACCCCAAATTGCTGAGACAAACTAATTTGATTCCTCTCATTTCGCTCCTTGTGCCCCTTTTAAGCCGAACACTTTTTCAACCTCTGAAACCATTAGTGAGAATTTATCACTGCTGAATCCTGCAATAAGTCACTCAGCAGGCTCCGACTTGCCAAGTCCTAAATTTCCTGACATGTCGGGGCCTGAAGGAGCACAGAGGCCTGATAAAACTCTTCGATGATTCCTCTTTCCCAGAAAAAGCAGTGAGTGCGAGTGTTCTCCATATTTTGACTGGTTTGTGGTGTGTCTGTTGGAGAAAATGTTGCACTGGTGTGTTTCGCTGTCTGCTGTCCCCCTCCCTTAGTTGGGTATTATAATGATGTCTCCTTGCCAGGCCAAATTAATACCGGTTAATTAGTGCCTGACTTGCTGCTAACAAGGTTTTTGTTCAGGCTGCTCTTGACACTAAATGCAGGTTTTAAGCTTTCGTCGCTGCCAAGTCGCCCTGCCAGGAAACAGGAAATGGATCAGGCCTTCATGCCACCATAAAGCAACAGTAGGACGGTTCCCAGGGCCACACTGGTCTCACAGAGAAATGACATCACCTCTGAAAACACCTCCCAACATGCCGATAAGAATAACGTCAAGAAGAACTGCCGTAATCGCAGCCAAAACCACCGTATGATGCATGAGCATGATCAAGAAAAATAAGATTTTATTGCAAACGATTCTTGCTGTGCAAACTAGAATGAGCTCAGTGTTTTATTTTGTTTTGGGTTTTTTGTTATAAATGTTTGTTATGAATGTTTTGGTTTCATCTTGGGCAAATGTGACGGTCATGTTACCTCAGGTTGTAAAAACAAGCAAAAATCGCGTAACGCAATGCAGTTATGATGGAAGTCTATAATGCTTTGC
Source organism: Tor tambroides (assembly GCA_021397915.2). Classification (NCBI taxonomy): domain Eukaryota; kingdom Metazoa; phylum Chordata; class Actinopteri; order Cypriniformes; family Cyprinidae; genus Tor; species Tor tambroides. The sequence goes on from JAFVLL020038647.1 coordinate 34,692, forward strand.
ATCAGAATAAACATTCAAATGCACAGTTCTGAAAGTTTGCTTAAATGTTAAGATGTTACATATTTGCATTGCATAAGTGATTAAAATCACTTACTAACCTTGTATATGCAAAGTTAAATACAATATTGAGCATGGTAAACACCCCTAAAAAGATGATTTTAAACAACTTTGCAGCTAAATGTTTAATTAATAATGGAGTTTAATAAAAATTTGAGCTGCTCATTTTGCTTTTAAATTCTTCATGTTTTAAAAACTGAAAGACGAGTCAAAATTGCAACTGATTACACAACAAAGCATCTTGAGCAAAAAAAAAAAGGGCCTAATTCGATGTTAAGTTCAAAATATCAATAAAAAAAACTTTCACAAAAATCCCAATTTTTTCAAAAAAGAAAAATTAAGGAATTTTTAAAATTATATACAGTATGTATAAGCTTCAATGCACTTTTCAAAATTTGCAAAAGCAGTCAAATATAAAAAGTTTCTGTTTTAATGACAAAAAGAAGTACTGTATTTCACTTGCAATTTGGCAAGCAGTCGAAAGTGACTGGATTAGTAGTCTTCAGAATCATTCATTGAAAATCTGCTTAGAATTAAACAAATAGTTGTACTCTGGCTCAGATGAAGACATTTCTTTGTGGCAGTTTTTCTGCTGATTAAGGGATAATGCAAGACTTCCCCACAAATTGTTGTAAAAACAAGTATTCTTTAAAATGCATTATAGTTTTGTGACATGCTTGAGCAAAACAGGCACTATTTTTGGAATCAGTACCCTAAAATAGTAAGAAACAAGTATTGGATTTCATTCAGCAAATATCATGCAGTGTGTTGTATTCACAGTGATAATTAAGCATAACTTGTTTTGAGCCCAACACATTGCTTTAAGGTTATAATGATTCTTAAATGATTGATTTCAATTAGAAAGAATGATTTGATTTGATCATCAAATGTTGATTGCTTTATTCTCAGCATTCATATTCCTCAGTTTCCAGCCCAGAAGGGAGAGAATGACACAGAAGAGGCAGAAAACAGCGTATCACATCACACACACCATCAGATGTGACCTCCTTCCTCCCTGAGTGTGACCTGGAAGCTGCGTGAATTCAAACGGTGTAATTAAGGTCTTCCTGCCGACTGATAGAATGGGATTTTCTTGGAGAGGAAGCAACATCCTGTTCATTTTCAAGTAGATATATAAACTATAGATATATTTTATAGAAAGTAGATGAACTATATAAACTACTTAACTAGCTCTTCAAAAAGTTGACCTGAATGAAAAAAAGTGACTGTAGAAGAAGAGTTTATGCTAATATTTGCGACCGACAGTGTGTTAATTTAGCAAATGATTTTATCAACCACAACTTAAAAAAGGAATCATATGTTTCTACAAAAATAAGTTTTGTTAAGTTTTTTGTTAATTTTTTCCTCATATATTTTTGGCCATATATACATTTTGGAAATTGACAATGCTGTTTTGTTTTATACTTGGGAAACATACGTTTTTCAATCTACATATAAAGGCATATACAGTAAAGGCAATATAAAGGCATTTACCCAGTATGAATTTTAAGACTGGATATTTATTTATTTATTATTTCCCCTTGAACTCCAAAATATTATGGCATTTGAAGGTTTAAAAATATATTAAATTTGAAGAATATATTTACATTAACTGTGCTGTTTACACCATATACAGTATTTACAATATATTGGAAATATATTTTGGCCAGACAAAATTGCATCTTTTTTCTCATACATATGGAAGAGCAGAAAAGAGAATGAGAACAGGTTTGTTTGTTTTTTTAAATATGAGTTATTATAGTAAGTGCACAAAATTGCATAATGAGAGAAAAAAGCATACAATCTGTACATTTGCAAGTAAAATAAACGCTTAATGGCAGCTACTGTATTATTGCTGAAATGTTTTCATGGCCTATAGGTTTGTAAATTTTCCTTCAGATAAGATTTCTGCCTTTGTCAAAGAATATTTATAGGTCATATGTTGTGCATTTTTGGCAGCGAAGTCTCGTTCTAGATTCAACACAGCTTGCCAGGTTCTGCAAAGTGTTTCCTCCTTGTAAAAGGTGTGTGTGTGTGTGTGTGTGTGTGTGGCAGGATTCATCAAAACCACCTTTTTCTCCATTGCTCTTCAGCTAAACTTAATGTCAATTCACTTTTATGATACAGAATCTTGCAGTTTACATCTGGAGAATCTGGAATGGCATGCCAAGAAATGTCATTTCTTTTGCAAAATTTTTGCAATGTATTCCACCCTTAAACCATTCTGGATTGAACGTGGATGAACCTATCTTGACTGTCCACCATGATTTATTACATTACACGGGTACTTGCCACCCTGGCAGTTCCTATGCAAGATCATCATATGCAAGAATGCAGAGCGTTCAGCTTGGCTTGTTTCTTTATAAACACCAATAAGAGCACGTTTAGCATGCTGAAGTTTCTGTTTTATGTTTTTCATTTCTCATTTTTACGAGGACATGCACAATAAAACCCCAAGACTCTTTAAAGCGGGGGCGGAGAAGCGCTCGCGTCACACCGCAGGTGTGCTAAACGCCTACAGGAGCCACATGCGCAACAAAAGGCCTCAGACTGAAGGCAAGCTTTGTTCTCTGCAGAGTCCAAGCGTGAGGGAAGAGTTTGAGAAGGTGCTTGGAATGATTTGTATTGTTGCCTTTTTTAACAAGCTTGATTTGGAATCGATTCTAATTGAAGCCATGAGTCGCTGGTGTTTTATCCTCAGCTGCTGCTTTTGTGATCTTCCAGCCAAGTTTGCGACTTGACAGCTGGAATCGATTTTTTCCGGGTTGCCGTGTAGCTTCAGTTCTCAGAGGTTTTTGTTAGAGCAACATGTCTTAAGCTCTTTAAATCCACTCTGACACATCTCATCTCAGGTTTTGCTTTTTCATGATGAATGGAATTATGAGACAAATAAACACTTGAGAAAAGAGCCAAGGAGCCAAAGATAGATCATCCACTCCTGCTGTGCTAAATTTACACTAACTTGGCAGTTGGACTGAGTTTAACGCTAATGATTTTATCCTAGATTCTAAATGAAGAGCTGTGGAAAAGTGCACACTAATTGACATTTTTCACATAAACCTGATAAAGCATGTTTTTTTGTTTTGTTTTGTTTTTTTCCCAACAAGTAAGATTATTTGCATTCTTATACTGTATAGTCCATTGTAGTGTTGACTGCATTTTTCAGGTTCTAATTTTCAGTTGTGTTACATTATAATGTGATTGATATATATATATATATATATATATATATATATATATTATACTAAAAAACGTATGATACTACATACCTATGATGCTAAAATACTATATTTTGTGTATATAATACTATATAAGTGTATTGTTATGTTGATTGATAGAAAGTAATAAAATCACATACATCATGGCTTTTAATCAGTCATGGCATGTGTGTGTGTGTGTGTGTGTGTGTGTATTATACTGTTGACTGTATTATGTGTCTATTATACAGACTGTATTATACTATATTAAAATACTCTATTTTTTATTTTAAATATAGTTAGATATTAATATTAATTAGATTCATACTTTATATTTTCTCAGTTTTAAATATAGTTCGATATTAATTTTATTAATTTGTTTATTATTTTTGAATATTTTATTTTTATGTTTTCTGTGTAATTGTGTTAATGGAAATTAACAAAATCTGAACAAAATAAAACCAGAGGGTTTTTTGTTTGTTTTGTTTTCTTTTTGGTCTATATATACTTACATATATCTATATTTCCATACTATATTATACTGTATACTATATTCTAAAAATACTTTCTATTTTTAATAATATGAGATTTTTTATATTTTATGTAATTTTTTTATATGAACAAACTTTAAAAATTTACAAAAAAATTAAAAGTGAAAAAAAAAAACTGTGTGTGTATATATGTACTGTATGTTTGCATATATATATGTATATATAATTTTTTTTTTTTTTTAATTAAAAAGTGCAATTTAAGAGTGTATATTTTAAATGTATTTTATGTATTATGTATCTGATTGGTTTTGGCTATGTAATGATTACGGCTGTATTATGCTTAATGCTATGCCCAAAATTCAATGAAAAACATTACTGATCTGGCAGGACATTCTTGAATGTCAGACTGAAGGCGGGGGGCTCATTCACACCACGCTCCCTCTAGACTGTGGATCTGCTTTATTATGGGAAACAAGCCCTTCCTAGCCATAACTCTTCTTCAGTCCTCTAAAGCTTTGGCTGGCCGTTTACTGCCCTGTCTGCCATTGTTTGAAAGGACACTGAGAACCGTTACCATGAGGAAGGAGCCCCAAATCCCTCCTTTATGGGAACTTACACATTGCTTAGGCTTGATGGAGCGGTAGCCCTTAGCAACTGTGTCCCATTGATCACTCTATTGGAAATGCATTGTGGGAATGTCAAAGCATACATTGCGTCGGGTTTCTGTAAGGGAAGAGGTATTCGTGCAACCTTAAATCCATACATCAGCATCCTGACGTTGACATTCTTGCATGAAGTGTCTGTGTTGATGGATTTGCGCTCTACGGGTTGGATTGAAACAGTGTCAAGATGAGGGATGTTTAATTTGTTTTAAACAAGAAAAAAATTCTGCCTTGGCATGCTTAAAGGCATAGTTCACCCACTGAAAATTCTGTCATCATTCATGCACTTTCATAACATTCCAAACCCACATGACTTTCTTCTGTGTGTGTATATATATATATATATATATATATATATATATATATATACACTATTATAGTATTCATTTATTTATTTATTTTTTTTCAGTTTTTATTTTAATTTTAAGTTTTAGTAAATTGTGAAATGCTTTTATCACTTTTTAATATTTCTTTTTAGATTTTATTTTATTTTATTTTAGCTTTAGAAATTGTACTTAAACTTATTTTATTTCATTTAGCTGCCAAGGCAACATTTCTAATTTGTCATCTAATGTTTTGTTTTTTTTATTTAAATAATAATAATAATAATAATAATAATAATAATAATAATAATAATAATAGTTCTGGTTTTAATTTTAGTTGACAATAACAACACTGTGTAATAAAAAATGAGATTTTTTCTATGCAATTACAATAAATGGAGACTGGAACTTTAAAGTTTTAAGCGTTTATAGATTTTTTTATAGAAATTTTAATTTAAATTTATATTTAAATTTTAGATATTTAAAGCATAAACTTGCAGAAACTGTCACATGAATTTATGAACAATTCACATAGTTACTCTACCAGTCAATAGTTGTAAGGTATTATTTATTTCGATTTAAAAGAACTGTTTATATTATATAATAAGACTGTAGAAATGAAAATTCTGTTTTGGATCCAAGAAATAAATAAAAATTTTAAATATTTTCAAATAGAAAACAATTATTTTAATAGTATTCATTTAATTGTAATAATATTTTACAATATTACAGTTTTTATCTATTTATTTATTTATTTATTTATTGTCTGTAAATGCAGCCTTGGTGAGCATAAGAAACTTCTTAAAAAACATTAAAAAACAAACAAACAAACAATTTTCCGCATGTAACCTGAATAAGTTCCATTGTCACAATTGATTTCATTTAAAGGGGTCATCGGATGCAAAATGCACTTTTACAAGTTGTTTGAACATAAATGTGTGTTGGCAGTGTGCTTACACAACCACCCTATAATGATAAAAATCCACCCAGTGTTTTTTTTATATATATATATATATATATATATATAATCTCCTAAAATCATTACTCCCTTCTCAAATTAAGCCGTTCTCAGCTTCTTATCTGTGTGATGTCACACAGACCCAGGCCCTCCCACGATTGTTGATTGACACTAGCGTCTTACCTTAGACCCGCCCTGAGTGAGCTGTCATCAGTCCGCCATTTTTTCGATGATGGAGCAGGGGTAGACAAGAAAGCCTCCTAAGCGATTGAGGTGTTTTTTTGTTGGATGTAATAATGAACATAGCAGTCGTCATTTACTCCCGACATCTGAGCCGCTGAAGACGCAGAGGATTACCTTTGTTTCTGAAGGGAATGCGCCCCCGATCTACCAAAATGCATCTATGCTCATGCAAATCATTCGTGATCCAGCTTCACCTACAGAAGAAGTTAGTATAAGGTTTTTTTTTTATGAATCTTTGCAAATCGCCTTTCCTAATAACATGCTAGTTAGCAAGTTTCACGGCTAAATATGGCTAAGGTAAACAGTCTCTCAGAGAACTGCCCGTCACCCCACGGAAGAGAGGGGCGGGGTGAGCAGAGCTCATTACCATTTAAAGCGGCATGCAACAATACGGCTTGCTCTGAAAAGAGCTGTTTTTGACAAGGTAAAAAGGGTGTCGTTTTACACTAGCATTGAGAAATTTTAACCGAATATCGATGACTCCTTTAATATATTGGTGATATCTGTAAAAAAAAAAAATATTTTTCTTTCTTTTTTCCAAATTTAGAGCTGAAACCATCTAGTTTTTACGTATTATTAAATGGAACAAAAATAATTCCAAAACAAAAATAAGTCTTTTATATACTGAAAAAAAGAAGAAGCAAACATCAATCTACCACACGTTTCCACTGGATATTAAATGTCAGGAACAAATCACAATGTTCTCAATACATAATGTCTTTACATCATTATAGATGCTGCTGAGACGGGCGACTTCCTCTGTGGGAAGCCTCGCCCCTCCAGGCAGGTGTCACTCTACCCACACACCCAGCGCTGATCTCCATTTTTCCCTCCAGTCTGTTGACGCTGTGAGTAATATCCTGGGCAGAAATGAGACGGAAATGACAGCGGCAGCAGCAATGCCCAGCTGTGAAACTCCCAACAACACGCCGAGATAAGAAGCGGGAGCTTCCATGTCTCCGACCCTTCCCAGGCCTGAATAAACCATCAGCCAGAAGTACTCAACTTTGGTATCTAACTATATATAGCTACCACCCTAACAACCGCATAGCAGTGCCATGGCATTGCATGCACCATGCACATTTCCTTCAAAAGTAAAAATCTAGTATATTTATAATTGTTTTTATATTCCCTGCTTTCTAAAAAAAAAAAAGTCAGTCAGACTGTCAGAGCTTATTAACGTTAACTCAGCCATACAATTATCCTCTCTGTGTGTTCTGAAAGGAAAAACAGCTTTCTACAGACAACATAATGATAATGCTGGTTGAGATGCACATGAAACTGTTTTACTTCAACTGAAAGAACATTTCTTTCAGTCCCACATTATTAGTTCCTCTCAGCAGCTCTGCAGATGTCAGCAGAGATGTGGTCAACCTCTCCAGACGCTCGCTGTCATTTCACACAATCGGGAAAATGCTGCCAGTCGAGGCAGCCAAACAGCCATTTAAAAAATTAAATCATACACCAAGTCAAAATACATTAGGAAAGGGTTGCAGGAAGATGTTTGTCATTTTCAGACATTCAGACCCTGTAGGGGAAGAGAGTTTGGAATTTACTCAGGCCCTGATAGCACAGGTCCGCTGCCAAGACGTCTATTCTATGTGTGCGATATCCTCTGGAAGATGTCATTTTTAAATTGTTTGTTTATCTGTAATATGTCACCAAAACTGGTCTTGTCGGAGAAAGATGTTTTCGTGAGCCAAAATCTAGTGGGTTGCTTGTGGAGGCAGCATTTTACAGCATCATATGCATGCTAACCAAAAGATTAAACAGTTAAAGGTGTGTAAAAAATGTGTAAACGTATGTCATTTCTGTGCCACTAGGTGCACCAGACGTAATTGCAGAAGTATTGACTTTTATATTAAATATTTTAAATAATGATACTCCGATAATGGCTTTTAATGAATACTAACAGAATGCAGCTCCATAAAGGTTATTTATTGGAATTGATGGTTCCATTAAGAACATTCAACATTCATGCAATCTTTCCATTTCACAAAATGTTCTTTATAGTGGAAAATGTTCTTTAAATTATTGAAATATCCCTCTCATTAAAAAAAAAATAAAAATAAAAATAAAAAAAATAGGAATGTGGAGCAGAAATTAAACACTTCATCTAAAATGAACACAGGTATGCATTTATTTAAATATTTCACTAATTGCAATTGGCAATTTATTAAGAGATATACAAAGACATTCAATTATTTTCGTTCTCTAATAAACATGTTGCAATCTATTTTTTTTTTAATATTGGTTTCATTAAGTTACTTATTTTGCACAATATTATTTTCTATCCTGTTGCTAATGCTCCTTTATTGCAAAGAAACTGCACTGCATTGCCAGTAACAATAAATAACAATTTAAACAAAAGGCAGTTCCTAATGACATCATCCTCCAGGAAGTGACATCATTTTTGGAGGGAAACCACAGCAGTAAGTATTAGCAATGTGTGAAGTGTTTCTGATGTTATGTCTTCAACTTCTCTTGTCAATCTCTGTACTGTGATCTTCCAATATACAATGTTTGCTTGAAAGCATTTGACATTATTATTTGACTGTTAACATGAACGTCAAGTTGATGTCCTTTTGTAAGGTGTCTTATTTCCATCATTATCATTAATCAAGTCATAATTATTTACGTTTAGCTGTCCAAACTTGACTAAAGCCATGGGTGGACTGTAACGAATGATTCATTCGCGAATTGAACTGAGCGCATGTTCTTGAGTCAACAACTCACTGATTCAAATAATCCGGTCAGTCTCCAGTTCACAATTCACTGAATTCACAAGTCTAAATCAAAATGAGCCAAAAATGGGAGATCCTTGGGGCTTAATTGTGCACACGACTGATGCCATGAAAAGCAAGTTACTAATGCTGAATTTTAGGATTTATTATTGTAAATGAATATCAGATTTAGGTCACGATTGTCAGTTGTTTGTGATCTAAACCTGATGTAAAAGCGCAAACTGTTTTTATCAACCTAGGCTCATTGGAAATACGTACCTCTCCATACATTTCTGCAAAACTGAAAAAACGTACCTATACATACAAATCGCTGCAGTTTCCAGTTGAAATGAACACTAGAGGCAGTAAAACTCTGACAACTTTTATTCCTTTTCACACAAACGTATGATTTACTGGTATATTTTTGATTAATAAAGGCTAATTTTCACACAATTAGTTGCAGAATGTTATGTTATGACTTCAAAACAATTTTAACATCCTGCA
>JAFVLL020038649.1:0-43008 GCA_021397915.2 Tor tambroides
GCACAGTACTGCTCATTTTGTGTGTGCAGCTGTAGATAATATAATCATATCTTCAGTATCTCCCTGATGTTCTATAATGTGGCTCTTTCGTATTTCAAGTCTTGTAAATAAATAACGTTAACGTTTATTATACACACACGGGGGGCTTTCGCTGTTTATTTCACAGCTCCTCCGATGCGATTCATCTAAATGGAGTAAAGAAAGTTTCATATGATGCTTAGGCTTTGGTTCTCGCAGTAATTCAATAAACGCCTGGGCGTATAAGTAGAGAAATCCGTTCTCTCTGGATCGTGCGAGAATCTGCCGCAGGAAAAGACCAGACTAGCTCAAGGCCCGGATTATACTGTGAGTAAATCACACTGACACAGGCTGAGAAAGAGAGTCTACATTGTCTGACGGGAGAATCAATCACTGCAGTGATTTGCAGCTTCTGTGTGAACACACATAACCAGAGCCCTCCCGCCTAAGTACATTATCCCAACTCCGCAATTCTGTGACAGTCCAATCCATATGGTGTGGGAGGAGAAAGGTGAACATCCTGCAGATAAACTACACTTGTGAACAGCTGTCATGTTACTTTACGCTTAGGCTTCTGTGTTCAGCCGCAAAGCTTTGAACTGACTGAGGCGAACTGTGGTATTGTTTTGGATTGTCTTTTGAAAATGTATACTTGGAAAAAAAGAGGGATTCGGTAGAAAATGAATGGCACCAGCTCATATAGCGTAATTTTGTTGGAGTGTATTGGTTTAGCATCTGATTCACTCAAGGAAGTATACAAATCATGTAAGGTTACAAGCAAGGCCCCCAAAAAGAGTTAAAAAGCAGTGCATGCTGCAAGGAGTGAATACTGTCATTTTGTCTGGCCTTCTATGACTTTATTATATTAATAATATGGGTCAGTGTATAGTATGTGACAGGAAATAACAGAGAGGAGAGAGAGAGGACAGGGAAAGGACTCGAACTGTATGTATACAGTTATATATAGTAAGCTACACTTATTTGTTCAAAAAAAAAAAAGCTTACAAACAGTAATATTGTAAAATATTATTCAATTTGAAAGCAACAGATTTTTATTTGAATATATTTTAAAATGTAATTTATTCCTGTGATTTAAAGCTTAATTTTTAACATCATTACTATTTCTTATTATTATCAATGTTGGAAAAACGTTGTGCTGCTTACTATTTTGAGGAAACTTTTGCTCAGGATTCTTTGATGGACAAACTTTTATTTGAAATAGAGTTTATCCTTTGTGACATTTTAAATATCTGTCAGTTTTGATCAATTTAAAAGAGTCATAAAATGGAAAATCTAATTTTCCTGGATATTTTCACTTATAAGAGGTCACTGTACTATTAAAAAAAAAAAAAAAAACATCATATAAGTTTCAGAACTCAAAACTTCCGTATTAGTCCAAAAACAGCATTTATTTATTGAAACCAAGCTGCCAAAACTTTGCGCCTACTTCTACATTATTGCCTCTTTAGCTCTGCCCACCAATTAGGAGGTGAGTTAACACGAGAGAGACGCAAACACAGGGTTACTTAAAGGCAGGGTAGGTGATTTGGTTAAAATGTGTTATGCTAGTTGAAAGTCTCTTCACATCCCTATTGCATGTGTAAGTGATCTGAATATATGTGACCCTGGACCACAAAACCAGTCTTAAGTCGCTGGGGTATATTTTTAGCAATAGCCAAAAATACATTGTATGGGTCAAAATTATTGATTTTTCTTTTATGTCAAAAATCATTAGTATATTAAGTAAATATCATGTTCCATTAAGATTTTTTGTAAATTTCCTACTGTAAATATATCAAAACATAATTTTTGATTAGTAATATGCATTGCTAAGAACTTCATTTGGACAATTTTAAAGGTGATTCTCAATATTTAGATTTTTTTGCACCCTCAGATTCCAGATTTTCAAATAGTAGTATCTCGGCCAAATATTGTCCTATCCTAACAAACCATACATCAATGGAGAGCTTATTTATTCAGCTTTCAGATGCTGTATAAATCTCAATTTATATATGTATGTATTTATATCGTCTGTGGAAGGCGTAGGACCATAATATGTTCGTCCAATCATATCCCTCAGTCCGAGGGGGGGTATTTGCATATATCTGTGCACCCTGTTCACGCAGACATGATTATTTTTTTTTACAAGATCAGGCTGTTAAAATAGCAAATGTGCAACTTACACTGCTCATTTGGATCTAAGATTGATTATAATGCTATTCTCCACCAATCAGTGTACACAAATGTTAACAAATATCTATTTTAAACAAAATTCCACGTTCTACAGGTGTTACAATACAAAATTAATTTGGTCAGTTAAATAGCACTTAACAAAATCTATAAAGACATTAATTTATATACATAGAAAAGAGGCTGTGTGTGTTCTGAGCGTCAAGAGATACAGTGTCTGGTTAAATTGGATTGAGGCTGGTTCGTGAATAAGAAGCAGGTGTTTGCAGTGAAATAGAATGCACTATGGCGAAACTGTTTAGTGAATTTGCCCCATGGTGTCTTCAATTCTAGCACCAGAAACCCTTGCAGGGAGCACAAGGATGGGTTTTACAAGAGAAGCAGTATTACTCATGTCTTTGCAGCAGGAGGAAGCCAAAGACGCAGCGGGATTAGAAAGACATGCAGACGCAGTTTGAGATGAAATTCTGAGGAGGCTCTGTTTCTCACAATCCACAAAAGAAGACCATTGTTCATTTGCCTCACGTGCTAAAAAATGTGAAAAGATTGATTGCCAGAGAGGCAACCTTTTGGCGGCCAGCACAAATAGCTACGAATTACAGAGTGCTGTGTAAACGAGAGGAGAGAGATGAAAAAAAAGAGAGAGTGTGTGTGTGTGTGTGTGTGTGTGTGTGTGTGTGTGTGTGTGTGTGTACTTGTTTTTTTCTATCCTGGTGGGGACTTAAACCTGAATACACACAGCCTCATGGGGACTTGTGTCACGGTGGGGACCTAAATTGAGGTCCCCACGGGTAAACAAGCTTATAAATCACACAGAATGAAGTTTTTTGAAAATGTAAAAATGCAGAAAATTTTCCTGTAAGGGGTAGGTTTAGGTGTAGGGTTGGTGTAGGACGATAGAAAATACGGTCTGTACAGCAGAACAACATTACGCTTATGAGAGTCCCCACAAGGATAGCAGAACAAGTGTGTGTGTGTGTGTGTGAGAGTGAGAACACGGACCAGAAAAGAGATGAAAGATGAAAAGAAAATATTACTGAATAGAAGGTAGCAGAGCCTAACAAACTGCAAATAAACAAACAATTTTACGTAATTCAGTGTGACTGGTATAACATTTTATCATTATCATATAAACCTTTATCCTGTGAGATATATACTAAATAATGAATAATAGAACAGTCAAAAAGAAAGGACTTGCATTATTCATAAATAATGGCTTCATACAAAGTTTTCACATAGACCTCTGGAGCAAACTGGTTAATGGTGTGTATTTATGCAATATATTCAAAGATATCAATTGAAAGCTTTTTGAAATCAATTGAAAATTAACTCACCCTCAGGCCATCTGAGATGCAGAACAGTTTGCTTCTTTAATGAAACAGATTTGGAGAAATTTAGCATTGCATTACTTGCTCACCAATGGATAAAGTCCCCTGTTGTCCTTTAACATCAAAACAACATATTTGTTTAGTACTTTTTTGTTCTGCCTTACCTTATAAACGGTGCTTGATCTGTGCATCTGTTCCTGATTCAGGAAGTGTTTACATGACATCGTTTTCAACTAAAAACAGAAAACTTTTTATGCGTTTGGTCGTTCATTTACACGACAATAGTGTTTTGGGTGCCTGAAAATGCAAACTTTTGAAAATGGGTTTCAAAGAGCAAGTTTTTGAAAACAATACAGTTATTTTCTCCATATAAATTACAAAAACTCAAATTTGTGAAAGCAGTGATGCAATCCGTATACGCAATACACATTACTACTGGCCTGGCATGCATTATACAGTGTTTTTAGTTTAAATGAATTGGGATCGTTTTGACAACGGTGTCGTCTGTATGTATTTTTTTTTTTAAATATGCAAAGGAAAAAACTTCTGTTTTTAGTACAGTTATTGTTGTGTAAACATACCCATTCACTGCAGGGGATCTGTTGTTGAACAAGTGATGTAATGCTAAATTTCTCCAAATTTGTTCCAATGAAGACACAAACTCATCTACATCTTGGATGGCATGAGGGTGAGTGAATTATCAACAAATGTGAATTTTTGGGTGAAATAATCCTTTAAGTGACTGAAAAATATTACATATTTCATTGTGTTGATCACAAAGGAAAGGTTTAGAAAAATAGACTGATGAAATCAAGAGACAGAAGAGACCTTGATGCACACACTTTCAAACTTGATGTCCAGACTGTCTAAGACACAATAGTTGTTAAATACATTCCACATTACATACATTACACATGCATTCTAAAAATCCAAAAAAGAAAAAAAAGCAATATTAAACTTAAATTCCTCAGCAGCTGTTTTTGTTTGACATTTAAGTATAATTACATGTCTAGAAAACTAGACATACACAACCTGGTCTCATAACAAAAAAGTACCTCTGGGAACTTTTCCGTGATATACGTACCGCTATGTATGTTTCGTGACATATTCGATGTGAAATATCCACTGAGTGGCGCTAAAAGAGTGTTTTTTTTTGGTTTTGGTTTTGTTTTGTTTTTCTCTGGAACAGATGAACGTACATATGGTATGTTTTATGTGACATTGGTTTTATAGGTGTCACCGCAGTTCTGACTTGAAATGTCCATTGAGTGGCGCTATAACTCTAATGCTCTGTGACGTTTTAAAATAACGTACCATCTGCACTACACCGAAACCTACCCGATAGTATGAACAAAAGCGAATGTGACGTAAAAACATAGTCGTAAACATGCCAATTCAACTTGTTTTTTGATCTCTCATCATTCAGCTCTTTCATCATGAGTCATGTTTTTCACAGGATTCGTTCCCAAGGATTCCGCATCCTAAGTCCAATTCTGTGCCGGCTAAGCTATCGAGCAAGCTTGTTATATTCGGAAAGCGAAACATATGGAGATGTAATCATAACTGTGTACGAAAATGATTACTAGTGCTCACTGTTTTACTGCCTCTAGTGTTCATTTCTGTTGGAAACTGCAGTGATATGTACTTATTGGTACATATTTCGTGTCTGGCGAAAACATTCCCAGAGGTACATTTTCGTCATGAGACCAGGTAGAAAAAAAAGTATGGATAATGAAGTAAAGCAAAGCTGCTTCGACTTGAATTATTACTAACAATATATTAGTTAGTTATGTGTTTACTTTATAAAAATCTGAAAGATTTCATAAAAAAATAAAAAAATAAATAAAAAATGTACATTTTTATAATTATACAATAAGGCCTTTTACTTGCTAAAAATCATTAACACAAACAATACGATGACAGACGGCATATAGTAGATTGCGTACAACACATTTTTAGTGAAATTTTGATCATGTTGATAATTTAGAAGGTTTAGAATGTACATATCAAATATTGTACAGGCTTTATAGGGTTAAGCTTACAGATACACTAATATAATTACACTGATCTTAATATAAATTTCTGATCACTGCAAGCCTCATTTTACAAAATATAGAAGTTCTGAAACAAGAAGTGAGAAAAAAAAAGTTTTCTAATCCACAGCCGAAGAAGTCCCTATAGAGGGACAGAGGAATGTTTGAGTTGAAATGTTCCCATAAGAAGAGAGTACTTTGTGAAGGATACTCTCTAATCCCTGTCATTTTATAGCACTGCTGAGAAAACTCCTCTAACCCAAGTCTACTGGGTTTAAGGCCCCTTCAGACTCTTTCCCATTCCCCCTCGAATGTTGGGACAGGCAAATGATAAGCTATTTAATTAAGCTTACACCAATTTACTTGCAAATGGAATTCTGACTGAGCGAATGAGGAGCAATGGAGCTGACATCTGTCCTCTGTGGACTAGTATTCACTGATGTCTCATCCATTTGATTAACATGAAGACTAAAACAGGCACCGGAGTTTCCTTTGTCCTCTGCGATTG
The DNA here is from genome assembly GCA_021397915.2 of Tor tambroides. Taxonomy (NCBI): domain Eukaryota; kingdom Metazoa; phylum Chordata; class Actinopteri; order Cypriniformes; family Cyprinidae; genus Tor; species Tor tambroides. Next base: position 6,078 of record JAFVLL020038649.1, read on the forward strand.
TCCTCTGCAGGTGAAGCGGTGCTGTGACGGGTTCAATGTGGTATAGCATCTAACCTTCAGGGCTAGAATCTCTTGAAGTGGAGATTAAGATCGGAATGATTGCCTCTGGCAAGGAGTCATTTCAAGTACCTATCACGTCTACCATCTCACTGAACTTTTCTGCAGTGGTCGATTAGCACAAATAGTGAAGGGAGTTGTCAACAAAACAGATTCTAAAACATCTGAAGAGAAAACTGGACATATCTCTGAGAAAAATGGAATTGGTTTCAAATGCATTGCTATTTGTGTGCTTTTTATTATCAGTGTTTCATTGAAAGATTTAGGGATGAATTCGCAAAAAGGTTCTGCTGCTGTGGCAAATGGTATTTCAGCACAAAAGGAATATTTCCATAACTTTTTCAATACCTTTCCAGTCATTTGTACTGTATGTATAGGGATTTTCTTTCTTTCTTTGTTGATTGATTGATTGATTCAAAAAATCAATCAGAAAAAAATAATTTGAATTTTGGTTTAAGGTTCAAAAGACAATTAATATTCAGTAATATTCAGAAATATTATTGATTTGACTCAGATGAGATCAGAAATTGAACTAAGCTGAATGATTGTTGTCTCATAATTGATGAAATTTTCAACATTGATGCTGTTATTAAACTGAACTGAATAAACACTGAAATAAACTGAGCTGAATAATTACACTATTGTCTTTAGAGCTGCATATAACTGAATTGAATTCATAATTGAAGAAATTTGTGACATTGACACTGTTATTAAACTGTAATAATTCACATTTAACAGAACTGAATTGAATAACGACACTGTTGTCTTAAGAGCTGCTTAGCTGAATTAAATCCATTTCATAATTGATGAAATTTGCAACATTGACACTCTTATGACTAAACTGAATTAACATTGAACTAAACTGAGTTTAATAATGACTCAGTTGTCTTCTGTAAAGCTACTTTAGAGCTGAAATTGAAGTTGTTTCATAATTGATTAATTTCTCAACATAACACTGTTGTTTTCTTGTTTATTGCTGTAAAGATTATTTGAAACAATTTGTATTGTATAAAGTGCTATAATTTAAAAATTAGTTGATTAATTCACTAATGAATTACAGTATTTAGAAAAGAATCCACTCAAAACAATTGCTTGCAAATAAACCATCACTATGGCTTCCCAGTAAGTGGTAATTAAGTTTTACTCCAAAAATGACTGTGGTTTACCAACATTCTGAAACCAGATATGGTTTAAATAAATTGAAACAATGCAAAAAAAATATTATAATAATACTTATAAATCAACACTGAAACGATCTGTACAGAAAATAAGATGTTGAAACAATGTTGCAATATCAACATTGATTTTATTTGCAAAATCAAAACAAAATTCAACAGTGATTCAAACTTGATCCAAGATGTTGATTCACCCATGAATAAATGTCAAAATGATGTGTTTCCTCAGTAACAAAAGCTATACAGATGAATAAATCAATAAATATAAATTACCTGAAATGGAACACAAGCGATCCTGGCTTGTTAAATTGGTCTGGAGGAATGTCTGCACTGAAAGCAATCTAAATCTGTCAGCAAAATCAGTGAAAGCTGAAGGCAGGGCAGCAACACCAGCTGCTGTAATATCCATACAGTTATCTGGGTCATGCATATGTGCCCCATTCACATTGTGTGCACTGCCCCTGAAAGAGACAAACACTTATAAGGGAGCTTATTAATGGGTTTTGTAGAAAACCGCCGTAAATCAGATATTTCCTTTGGCAAAAACAAACAAATTGCTTGTTGGCCACAGGCAGTGGAGGAAGAGCAATTGGAATTCCATCATTCTGCTGCTTTGTTGCTTCTTGTATTATTTTAGGATTTCCTGATTGAGATACACAGTCCCGAGTTCAAGTTATTTTGCTTTGTCCTCAGTGGACTTTATACTACCTCAGTGGATTATATCTCTAAATTAACCTGAGACAATGCCATAGAGGGTTTGATTGCGAACCAAGATTATATTCACATGTATATATATATAAAAAAAAAACAGAAGATGTCTTGAGATTAGGACAGCTGCTCAATGAGAATGTAAATACTAGACAAGAAAAAAAAAATAAAAAATATATATATATATATATATATATATATATATAGTATACAAAAGCTCTGTTCTGACCTGATTATCTAGGTGGCCTATAGGTGAGACAGCTATATATGTATCACTCGAGAATAAGGCTACACTATGATGTATCGTGACAAGCTCAGTGGGAATTTTTTTTGACTAGTTAGGATATATTTTTTGTGCCATTGTATGATCTCACAACGTGGGTTAATTGTCTATTGTGAATTATGAAATTTATGGAAAGTGAAGCTTATTAATCAGACAGACAGACAGAAAGACAGACAGAAAGACAGACAGAAAGATAGATAGATAGATAGATAGATAGATAGATAGATAGATAGATAGATAGATAGATAGAGTGGTTTGTTTTTATTTTTATGCTTATTACAGTACCATACCATTAAATAAATAGAATTTAATAACTAATCATCTATGTATATTATATGTATAATTAAGCCTATTAATGACCTCTGTTGAAAAAGATCAAGAAGCTTATACCTTCTTGAGCCGAAAACCTCCCTCAGGGTAATAGATCAGAGCTCTGATTTTAGTTTTCATGGGGAAAAATGACATGAGGGTGAGAAAATGATGACAGAATTTTAGGTGAACTATCCTTTTAAGGCAGGAGCAGTAGCCTACAAGTGTAAAGCCCCATAGAATATGGAGTTTTTGACAAGGCATTTAGACCTTCTTCTGCACTCCTTCAACTCACATGGATTGTCTTACTCTTCATGCATTATTAATGGTTCTGGGTCAATGTTCCTGTCTTAGAGACACAGAGAATGAGTCCGAATTCCAGTGACTGAAGAAAGCCGTGTTAAAACCCATAATGCATCACGTTGGAAATCTTTCTCGGCTCATAATGGGAGCCTGAACAAGCAGAAATGAGAGCGAGGGGACTGCAGCAACTTCCTGAATACTATATTCTCTCTTCACGCATGATAATCCATGGGTCATTATCCAGTCTTTAATTCCTTTCAGCTTTGCTGTGTCTTTATTATCAGTGATTCACATTTGATGCCCATACTATTGCTGGTCCATAGCAATGCGAAAAGGTTTTATATCCTTCTTTTAAATTATACTGTATTGAAATTGTACTGGTGGATTAGCAGTCAGACTAAACCATTTTTGTTTAGATATTCACTCTACTTAATTGTGTAGCAGATTCATTCACTCATATAGCACAGGAAGTGGCAGGCTCTCCATGTGAAGTTCAAAGATTTAACTGAAGGCTACTCACTCCATAGTGTAAAAAAATGAGTGACAGCAGGACTGTGCTGTAGAGATAAGAAAACAGCTCAGGCCATTTGGCGGAACTGTCAGCAGCAGAGCTTCAAGCAGGTTGTGACATTTTCAGGGAAGTCCTGAGTCTCCAGCGCCATCAAAAGATGTCAGGATGGCTATAATAACAGATTCAAGAGATGGATTGTGACAAGTCAAAAATCACCAGCGTTTAGTGCTTTTTTCGCCTGTGTTGACAGATAACTTCCTGAAGCCCATCATTTGATGTTAACCAAACAATAGTTAACATACAGTACATGCATTCATTTTAGAAAACTGAATTACATTCAGATTGCACTTAAGTATTCTTTTAAATTACATAATTTTCCTAATAAGTACTGTTTTTAAAAGTATGTTAAAGTGTACTTCTTTATCACAAGGGTAGAAAGGATGCACTTTTTGCCAACTGACAATGAGTCAATGCAAATACACACAGCGCTATCTAAGCACATTTAGTGCCTGGTAAGCTGGATTGTGTGTGATTAGCAAATAAGATAGTAACAGTTTAGTGAATATAATGTCTACACATAATGACTTAACAAAGCTGCTCTCATGGTCTTCTTTGGAAGAGACCGAACAGTCAGTGACTAATTTCTTTAATAAGGGATGAAGATGAATATGGAAATACTGCTATAAGTCACCGATAACAGTAAATTCTGAGTTCTGGGGGGATTCTGGGGTAAAAAAATAAAAGCCAGAATCAGAATTACGAGATACAAAGTCAGAATTGTGAGATACAAACTCAGAATTCAGAGGTAAAAAAAAGTGCAAGATGTAAACTTAGAATTCAGAGAAAAAAAATCTGAATTGCAATCTCAGAATTTTGATTTAAAAAAAAGTCTGATTCTTGAAATATACAGTAAACTCAGAATTTTGAAGTTTAAAAAAGTTAGAATTGCAAAGATTGCAGAATTCTGAAGTAAAAAAATCTAAACTGTGAGATGCAACATCACAGTTATGAATTTATAACGTATGATTGTGTGCTATAAACTCACAAATCCAGGGAAAACAAAGAAAAACAGAATTGTGAGATAAAAAGTCACAATTACCTTTTTTATTCATTCATTCATTCATTTACTTATTTATTTACTTACTTATTAGTTATTCCATGGCAGAAACAAGCTTCCATAAAGTCCTGGCTAATAAGCAGTGTTGGGGAAAGTTACTTTTAAAAGTAATGCATTACAATATTGCGTTACTCCCTAAAAAAAGGTAACTAATTACATTACTTAGTTACTTTTTATGGAAAGTAATGTGGTAAGCGTTACTTTCTAAATCTGGGCAAGGCTTCAACACTTCAACACTATTCAGCAATAAAAAAAAATGAAGCACAAATCTTATCTAAAGTAAATTTTGATTATGGTTCAGTTGCAAAGATGTTGGTTAATAAAATAGGATTAAATACATAAAGGATATTTGTATTATTTAACATATTTAATTATTGCAGGTTTGCATCATATTCTGAGTTTATATTTCACTGTTTTTATTAATTTTTTTAGGAATACTGAATCCGTTTTTTTTTTTTGTTCGAGTGAGATGAATTAATGCATGTCTAGAACTACAGTAAGCATCATATTTACACAGTGCTCACAATGCCTCTGCGCTCACGATTTCTCTCAACATAGGGACAGGAGAGCTGTCAGTCAATAAATGGGAAAACAAAGTAACTGGCATTACTTATTTGAAAAAGTAACAGATCATTTCTTGTAAATTAAAAAAGTAATCCGTTACTTTACTAGTTACTTGTAACACGTAACTCGCATTACTTAATGCGAGTTATGCGTTAACACCAAACACTGCTAATAATGAGGGCTTTATAAATTCATGAAGTACTCATGTTAATAAATACCAATTCCTGACACAGCAGCATTCAGCACTGCCATGTCACAAATTTTGACAGACCACAGAACACACACAGAGTCTTCAATTGAGAGTCGGGTGACAGGGGTTTTGAGGACGACAGTGAGGGCTGTCAAAGAGACGGACAGCATCCTCGGCTTAATATAACCTTATCATCTCTGGAGCAGGCAGCCAGTCAAGCCATGCAGAGCCACGCACTGGGGCAAGACCTCTCCCGCCAGACCCACGTGTAAAGAACACGGAGTTCACTTAGAGCACTTAGAGTCTTCTGCGTGTTTAGTGCATGTTAATGGATCTGTTCGACAGACTGGATAGGTCCGAATTCAAAGGAAGACTCCCGCTGATGGTGGTCCTTTCATTTGAGAGCGTTTTATTCTGATACTTGATATGCTTTTGTATGTCAGATGACTTTTAAATGGAATCAAATGAATAAATGCTGGGAACAAATTAATTTGATGGTGCAGGAAGGTCAGCCTCAGCAGAATGAGTCGGTATCTGTGCGTGCTGCGGCAGGAAGGCAGGACCTTTCAGGCTCTGACTCAGTGTGTGAGTAACAGCTAGCAGGCTGTAATGGGCAGCTGAAATCCTCACAGAAGATTCAAGGCCTGTGCCGGGTTCACAGATAACAAGAGGCTTGGGAAATGTCATCTCTATATGCCTCACTGTTTACACAGCCAATCGTGTACAAAGGAAGCAGGAAGACCTTCCCTCGGTTGATCTTTTATCGACTTGTCCGCACTGTGGTTAAAATGACACACTCCTTCCTGAAGATCTGATATTTATCATTTTGCCAACCCAGAGTCAATAATTCATTGTTGTATGGGGATGGAAGCTGGCCGTTTTCATTAATGGTTTCAGAAATTATTTCACTTTGATCCACTATGACATTAAAGAGAACCAGGGTACAATTATATAACTGCACGCATAAATTATTAATTACACTAAATTGAATCATATAGAATTGTTAAATATACATAGTCATATTGTCATATATAGTATACATTTTATATAAATATATCTTGGGTCAGTAAAATTACGTTTTATGAAAGAGGGTCATCATGTTTGGGGTCATTAACATAAAACATGTAAAACTACTTCATCCATATTATAATCGTATTTTTATACAACGCATTACATTATATTCTGATTAATTAACCCTGGTGCTGTTCAGTCATTTTTAACCAAAAAATTGGAAATGAATGGAAAGCAAATTTCACTTAGTGGAAACGTTTGGTTCTGCATCCAAAAAAAAATATTATTTATCTTTTTTTTTTTTTTTGAAATAGCAGCCTCAAATTTGGAAGACAACTTAATTAGATTTATGGCTTTGTACATGTTGTGGAAAATATAGATTTGTTATAACATTTGATTGTTTTTTTTTTGTGTGTGTATTTTTCATATATATATATATATATATATATATATATATATATATATATATATATATATATATACAGTGCCCTCCACTAATATTGGCACCCTTGGTAAATATGAGCAAAGGTGGCTGTGAAAATAAATCTGCATTGTTTATCCTTTTGATCTTCTTCAAAAAATTCACAAAATTCTAACCTATCATTGAAGTGAAACAATTGAGAAATACTGGAGAAAATCTCATGATGAAATAAATGTTTTTCTCTCCAATACATGTTGGCCACAATTATTGGCACCCTAGAAATTCTTATGAGGTAAATATCTCTGAATGTATATTCCCATTCATATTCACATTTTTTAGCACACCAGGGTGACTCGGAGCATGAAATTGTCCAGCCATGACTTCCTGTTCCACAGGATTATAAATATGAGGAACACAAAAGCCAAATTCCCTTAAACGACCATCACAAGGAGTAAAACCAAAGAATATAGTTCTGATGTGCAGAACAAGATTGTTGAGCTTCACAAAATAGAGAGTGGCTGTAAGAAAAGAGCTAAAGCATTGGAAATCCCCATTTCCAACATCAGGGCAATAATTAAGAATTTCCAATCAACTAAAAATGTTACAAATCTGCCTGGAAGAGGACGTGTGTCTATAACGTCCTAATGCACGGTGAGGAGGAGAGTTTGAGTGGCCAAAGACTCTCCAAGGACCACAGCTGGAGAATTGCAGAGATTAGCTGTGTCTTGCGGTCAGAAACCTAAAAAAAAAAAAATCAAACAGCCCCTACATCACCACATGTTGTTTGGGAGGGTTTCAAGAAAAATTATCCTCGCTCATCCAAAAACAAACTCCAACATATTCAGTTGTCAGACATGACTGGAACTTCAAATGGCACTGGCTTCTATGGTCAGATGAAACAAAAAAAAAAAAGCTTTTTGGCAGCAAACCCACCAGATAGGTTTAGTACAAACAAGGATAAAAAGTACCCCATGCCCACGGTTAAATATACTGCTAGATCTTTAATGTTGTTGGCCTATTTTTCTGCTGGAGGTCCTGGACGTCTTGTTCAGATGCATGGCATCATGGATTCTATCAAATACCAACAGATAAAAAATCTAAAGCTGACCGCCTCTGTATTAAATCTTATAATGGGCAGTGGTTGGATCTTCTATCAGGACAACAATCCAAAACAAACATCAAAATCAACACAAAAATGTGTCACTGAGCACAAAATGAAGCTTTTGCCATGGTCGTCCTAGTCCTCTGACCTAAACCCTATAGAAAATGAGTGTGTGAACTGAAGAGAAGAAGCACCGTCATGGAGCTGGGAATCTAAAGGATCTGGAGTGATTCTGGATGAAGGAATGGTCTCTGATCTCTTATCAGGTTTTCTCCAAAATCATCAGGCATTATAGGAGAAAACTCAGAACTGTTATCATGGGAAAAGGATGTTGCAATAATTGGGTGCCAATAATTGTGGCCAACATGAACTAGAGAAAGCATTTATGTCACAGTGATATTTTCCCCCCACATTCAATTGTTTTACTTCAATGATAGGTTAGAATTTTGTGAATTTTTTGAATGAAAGATCAAAAGGATAAACGATGCAGATTTATTTTCACAGCCGCCTTTGCTCATATTTACCAAGGGTGCCAATATTAGTGGAGGGCACTGTATATATATATATATATATATATATATATATCTCAGTATATCAAAAGAAAGAACATAGCCTCTGCTTTTGAACAAACAAACAAACATGCCATCAAATAAATAAAATGTTTTATTTTAGCTACATGGCATTCTGTTTTTATCAACGCTTGAATACGGGTAAGTTTAATTAAAAAAAATCAAAATTAAAAAAAAAAAAATATATATATATATATATATATATATAAATCATCCCCAAACCTTGCAAGGTCCTACAAAACCTCCTGGATTGTCATTTCATTCTGTAAAGTTAGGCAGTTTTGATTTGCATAATGATTCATGTTTTATGATTGCATTATTTTACATATGCTTCGGCTTACACGTGTGATCGCTTGATTCTGCTTCTTCTTCACCCTGTTTTGATCCAAACTTTCAATATTCTTCAGAAGATGCTTAATAGCGCCTCATACTGTACACCAGTGAAAACACAGAAAGCTGGAAAATTCTGTCAATGGCAGGGAAAGAGTTAAAAAGAGACCAAACTTAAGTGTATCAAAGCTTTCAAGATTTACAACAGTTTAAGTTGGAAATTTCATTTTCAGGTCTAAGCTCAAAAAGATGTTAACAGGTAATAAATGGATAAAAACCATAAATATAAAATTAATTTAGTACCATTAGATCCCTATATATATATATATATAGTACATTAATTCCATAAAAAACAGGGTTAAGCAAAATTAACAACAATTAATATTTAAAGACTATTCATATACATTACATTATTGTGGAAGATTATAGACATTTCAAAAAGTGACTGCTGAGGTTCACACACCAGCGTTTAGAAAATAAAAGTGTTTTCACAGTTGTCAATAAACATACCATTACTGTTTCTAATAGAGTTCAGCTTGATCTTCTTTTTTGCTATTCATTAGCTACCCATCCTCCCCCGTCTCCACCATACCATCCCAGCCCTGGAGGAAACATTTTGCGCTTTGCCCCCGTTGCTCATGGCAGATGTCAACACTGACTACATTACCAGTCAGATGTGGTTTGCTTTAAAGATTCTGCTTTGACGGCGGATGTCACAGCTGTAAGAGGCGGCGTGACACATCTCTCTCTCTCCTCTTAAGACATTGCCCTTCATTTCATACAGCCATATTTTCAATCATCCCTTCATTCTGCTGCTCAGACCCAGCAGGGAGTTCAGTGCACCTCTGTGAACACCTTAATGAAAAAGTCCAACACTCAATGTTTTCACTTAAAACCAATGATTTCTCACAGGATGTCAATCAAGTGCATCCAAGTGAGTGTTTTATCAATATATAAATTGTCAAGCAATGTTTTAAATGGTGAAACAACTTTCCAGTAGCCCTAAACTGAATTCCACCAGACATTCTCAAAATTACAGTCAAATTTATTACAAGAAATGAATTCATTTCACTCAAATGTTACTGAAAGCTCATTGCTCCTAATAGAAAAAGTTATATGAACTCAATAACTGATTATATTAAGAAGAACTCATACTGAATGACTTACAGCAGATTTCTTGTTCCTAGCATGCTTTGCTTCAGACTCTGTAAGGGGAGGAAAATTTGACATTAAATAGTATATGTTTTGCATAAGATTAAAATAAGGTGGATTTGTTAGTGTTTATTGTTGTTATGTTGGGATTTAAAATAATTTCTGTTATGTCTGAGTTTTGGGGTTACCGTGTGCTGAAGAATAGAGCCTGTGGTTAAAGACAGTTCACCCAAAAATAAACATTCTGTCATCGTTTATGTTACGGAGGGACAGAGGCGTGCAAGCTTTATTTTAACAGACATGGTCAACAAACACAGGCAAGGTCGAAACACCAGCAAACAGGTAAAACACAGGCAAGATAAAGAGTAATCCTAGGACAAGCATGGGTCTTCGATCAGCGAACAATATCCAGAGGGCTTGACAAGAGAGCTAATCCGATAACGTGAGTAATAGTCCAGGCAGGAGCAAACAGAATCCAAACGGCAAGGCAAAGGGTTAATCTGAGACACACAGGCGAGAATCAGGTAACAGGCGAACACAAGATTAGACTAGACTAAGACAGGGAAACACAGAATGGCTCGGTAAAGCAGCTAACACTTGGAGAGTGAAAAACGCAGAACAATACTCGGCCCTGAGCAAGAGGAAGTCCATGGCTTAAGTAGGGTATGTGATAGGTTACAGCTGTGGGTGAAATTAGTGAAATGGATGATGGGAAATGTAGTCCTGTGTATAGTGCAACAGTCTGTGCAATACGAGAGTCAATTCGATGGAAGGGCGACCTCTGGTGGCTATCGGGCAGATGGCCACAGACCGGATTCATGAGTTTAGTCACGGTAGCTACTGACTTACATATTATGGGGAAAAATGTTATTGAAGTTAACGGTTAAGTTAACAGTTAACTGTTTCGTTTTGAAATTTTCATTTCTGAGTGAACTATCCCTTTAATTTTAGACATATTAAGACTATCTCTATAGTGCTTTGTCTAAAAATAATGGTAGAGCTTACTTATGTAGAAAGTAGCAACCTAGCTAGCTCGCAGGTAATTGTAAGACAATAAAGTCAATATTAAATAGTTCTGTTTAAAAAAGTTGAGTATCAGCAGCATAAAACAATTAAGTGGTGTTGAATTTTATTTTAGAAAATACTATTTTAGTGAACTCAGATTAACGTTATAGTGCCCATTACCATTTTCAGTTTGGAGGAATATATATATTGTTGTATATATTGCAAGACAGTACATACATTTTTACATTTTTTTTTTTTTATTTTTTTTTTTTTTTATTATGTTTAATTATTTAACTGTAAGTTACCACATACAGTGAAAAACTTTTTTTTCTGACTTAAAAGAAACAAGTCCGTAATTGGACTGGAGTCGTGTGGATTATTGTGATGTTTTTATCAGAAGTTTGGACTCTCATTCTGACGGCACCCATTCACTGCAGCGGATCCACTGGTGAGCAAGTGATCTAATCTAAATTTCTACAAATCTATTTCACTGAAGAAACAAGCTCATCTTTTGGATAGCCTGAGGGTGAGTACATTTTCATTTTTGGGTGAACTATTCGTTTAATTTTCAATAGAATAGAGTCAAAGGAAAGAGAGGAGGACAGGATTGTGAAACCACAAATCAGGACTTGAACTCAGCTCAAAAAACACAGTGTGAAGAATCACATTTAATACTATTTTATTGTGTATGATAATTAGTAAGGTACGTTATGGTGAGGTTTGTGGGAAGTCGTGGCCTAATGGTTAGAGAGTCAGACTCGTAATCCAAAAATCGCGGGTTTGAGTCTCAGGTCCAGCAGGAATTGTAGGTGGGTGGTGTGAATGTATAGTGCTCTCTCCACCCTCAATACCATGACTGAGGTGCCCATGAGCAAGGCACCGAACCTCCAACTGCTCCCTGGGCGCTGCAGCATAAATGGCTGCCCACTGCTCTGGGTGTGTGTGCGTGTGCGTGTGCGTGTGCGTGCGTGCGTGCGTGTGTGCGTGCATGCATTTTGGATGGGTTAAATGCAGAGTGCAAATTCCAAGTATGGGTCACCAAACTTGGCCACAAGTCACGTCACTTTCTTTTATAGGGTATGTTATGTTGCAGTACATTACAGCTCATTTTATGCTTTTTGGTTCTTGTTCATAGCCATTTTTTTCTCTCTCTCTCTCTCTGTTGTTCTGCATCCAGTATTGACCGTGTTTATTGAAAGGTCACTTCTGGAAAGGTCAGCTTTAAATCATCATATGGTGTTTTGTGTTTTGTTTTGCAATCTGCATTATTATAGCTATTATAGCTATTTTAGTAGTTCAGTGTATGGTGATGCATCGCTGCCACATACATATATATATTTTTTTTCCACTAAATTATGTCATAAGATGTTATGTCATTTTAACAACATCTTTTTTTCTCGTTAAAATGACATTTTCTGGTAATAGCGAGATGTTATGTCATTTTATTTCATTAAAACGACATCTTTTCTCATAATATTGAGATATGTCATTAAAACGACATATTTTTCTCGTTAAAACGACATCTTTTCTCGTAATAATGAGATAAACGAGGATGTGCACGCTGCTGAAGTTACTGCATGAGGGATAATAGAAATACACTGTTTTAAATGTATTTATGTATTTTAATGTTAGTGTTTTTATTGTAGCGGCAAGTTTATTAGGATTAATCTTCAATCTGTCTACAATATAATGTTATCCAATAATTGCACTCAGACCCAGAAGATATGACTCGTTTAAGAAGATCAGTTCAAATCAGTTATTTTTGAATAATCGACTCAAAATCAAAATTAGTCACATCTTTTCTCATTAAAATGACATATCTCATTACTCCACAACCTAGGCTCGTTGGAAGTATGTGCCTCTATATACATTTCTGCAACACCGTAATTACGTACCTATATTTACAAATTACTGCAGAGGCAGTAAAACTCCAACAACTTTTATTCCTTTTCACACAAAGTATGATTTATAGGTACAGAGTTTGGATTAATAAAGGCTAATTTTCACACAATTACTTCCAGAATATTATGTTATGACTTCAAAACAATTTTAATATCCTGTGCGATTTGAAAACTGATACTTTTGAACAGGGCCGTGCACAGACACTTTCAGGGGCAGTGGCCCAAACCAAAAAAGAGAGGCACTAGCGGGGTGGGTGCTTGTTAATACAAATTATCCAGTTGGTACAAATATACAATTAAAAGAGAAGACCGCACACTCTATAATAATTTCAGACTTTATTGTAGCTGTTTTGATAAGAGTGTACTCTCCCTGACTCTCTGAGCCTGCTTCTGCCTTATCTTCAATGGAAGTAGGGGAGAGTAGGGTAAGTTGAGCCAGTGGGTAAGTTGACCCATCCCCTGTATCTTGTATCCCCTCTGAAAAGGAGAAACACATGAGCGGAGTGGAAGGCACCCATTTACTTTAAAAACTGTTTTTGGCTTGTCAAAGTAACATTTTAGCATAACAGATGTAATGACTGTTACATCAAAGCAAATGTATTCAGGTATGTATGATACAAATAGGTCATTTAGCAACATATAAAGCCATGCAAATCATTTAGCTAAATATTAGCCTTAACTGGTAAGCAACAGTAGCTATTTTTTTTTCTTCCCAAAATGGCAGCTATGGGGCAAAGTGAGCCAAATGCCATGGGGTAAATTGAGTCAGCATTTTAACTTACCCCTCCATAAGGCACTGTAGTTCAGTTAAATCTCTGAATTATAAACTAGTATTTTAATGTGATATAACTGGTTTAGTTTATTATTTATACATATTATTTGTAGTTTATTTGATAGGGACAGTGTACAAGTGCACCAAATCCTTCTCTGATAAGAACCAGAAAATGCTTTTCATCGCATTCTAATCAGATATGTGACCCTGGACCACAAAACCAGTCATAAGGGTCAATTTTTCAATATTTGATTTTTATACATCATCTGAAAGCTGAATAAATAAGCTTTCTATTGATGTATGGTTTGTTATGATAGGAAAATATTTGGCAGAGATACAACTGTTTGAATATCTGGAATCTGAGGGTGCTAAAAAATCAAAATATTGAGAAAATCACCTTTAAAGTTGTTCAAATGAAGTTCTCAGCAATGCGTATTACTGATCAAATTTTAAGTTTTGATATATTTACAGTAAGAAATTTACCAAATATCTTCATGGAACATGACCTTTACTTAATATCCTAATGATTTTTGGCATAAAAGAAAAATCTATAATTTTGACCCATACAATGTATTTTTGGCTATTGCTACAAATATACCCCAGCGACTTAAGACTGGTTTTGTGGTCCAGGGTCACATATATCTTTCCATCTGTAGTCACTAACGGCCAACAAACTCTCTGTTTAGTCTGTTTTTAGGAAGGCTACAACTTTGGTGTTCAACATATTGTTTCAGAAATGCAAACAATAAAATATTGAAATTTAAACTTCATTTAGTTGGTTTTATGTTGTTAAAGTTAACTTCATGAAAAGAAATATGACTGTTTGTAAAAGGAAATTATTAAATTAGTTTTTTTTAATTATTATTTATTTCACATGGGTTTGAATCAGATTTGGTCAGATGGTCAACTCGGGTCAACTTACCCCTAGCCCGGGCAAACTGAGCCATGGGAACACTTTTTTAAAAGAAGCCATATTTTAGAACCCATTGTCATAGATACATTCTGATCATTTAAAATGATAGGAATACTTTCATTAGGATAGGATAGATACTTTCATTGTACTTGTACATCATTTTAGCTTATCTTGAGGACCACAAGTAAAAAACCTAATCTTACCCCACTCTCCCCTGTAAGTATTAGACATTTAATTTAATATTTTACAGCATAAATCTATAATATATACTAATAAACAACTTATTTATAACATTTATGTTAGTTTTTAACTGTAGGCCTATATTAATATGGTTTTAATAAAATATGATGTGTTATAGATACTAGTATCAAGATTAAGTTGAATCAGCGGATCTTTAGCGGAGCGGTAACAGAATGCTTTGAGCTGGGGTGATGGGGGGATTGGTGAGAGGGGCACCTCAGCCGATGAGGGCAGAGGGGCAGTGGCTCTAGCCACCGGGCCACCCCCCTGTGCACGGCCCTGCTTATGAACGTTGTCATGATCATCACATATAACAGCTTCATATGCATGAGTTTTCTAATTCAATAGGTTTACTCGGTAGCTCACGCGATACAATCTTGCACTTGAGTAATGAAGAGTTCCGGTACGAACCCTGTGAAACTACAGTTCGACAAAACAGCTCAAATCTGCATAAGGAAGTTAAATGCATTAACAAATGCGTTTTTATATCACTTTTTGCATTTGTTAACACAAGCGGGTAGGTTTGGGTTTGGTGTAGGGGATATTTCCAACGCGATAGAGCATTAACCTTTAGCGACACTCCCCGGATATTTGAATTCTGAACAGCCGCAATAAAAACACAGCTATATGTGCCACGGTCATGTATCGAACATGTGTTTTAGCGCCACTCTCTGGACATTTCACTTTAAAAATGCCGCAAAACGTACAGTAAGGTAAGTAATTACGGTGTTGCAGAAATGTATATAGAGGCACTTCCAACATAATTGAGTGGAAAAAATATGTGTGTGGCAGCAATGCGTTGTATTCAGGTAATAATCATGGCAACCTAACATTACATCAGTTAATGATGAATAAAAGTACATTTCGCATTGACTGTTACAGGGTTACTCACAGGTCATACATGTTGACTCGATTAATGATAGCTCATCAAAGTTTTAATGAAGGTCATGTGCTTATGAAACAAAAAAAAAACATAAAATCAATGCCTGACTCATTAAAATATCTGCATTCTCTCACAGCATGTAAATCATCGGACAAATATTATCATAGCCTGTAGCCATCCGCAAATTGATAACAAGAACACGGGTGTCAACAAGAACACGGACCTCTTGTTTGATTCTCAAATGTCAGCGGGACGCAGGGAAAATTTACAATGGTTGAGTCAATACATCCCTGATCCGATGCATCATTGATGAAGTGTCACAGAGGCCTGGAGGAATGGAGACAGAGACGTTGCCTTTTTCATGGATTAGTCTGTATTGAAGGATAACAAGGGCGCCTTGTGCAAGATCACTCCTCACCTCGATTAATTGAGTTTAATGACATTAATTTAGTTTGATACATAGCAGACTATTGCTGGCGCTGGAAAGCAGTGGAGGAAAGGTTATAAGTCGTCCCGGAGGAACACGGCAAAGTCTGTGGTGACCAATCTGTCATATTAGCATTTTTTTGGTGGATAAGTACTCAGTGAAAAAGCTAATTATGACTCAACAGCTGTTCAATTTGCAATTGATTGACTTAATTACTACTTTCAGTACATCCCCATTTTTATGTGGTGGTCCTATTAATTTTCCCCATGTGGAAAATTGGCAAACACTTAAAGTTGGAATTCCAAGCCTTATGCATGTTGAATTTTAATTTTATTTATTTATTTATTTATTTATTTATTTAGATAAATGCAGCCTTAGTGAGGTTTATATAACCTTTTTATCTAAATGCCATAAGCAGAGCAGTAAAGATCCTTCCATGATCTGAAATACCCTATAAATAATTGGACCTAAAGAACAAAATGAATGATTTCTGAAATAAAATAATTTTACCTTGGACCAAAGTTTTGGAAGCTGCTTATGATGGAATACCATTATTTGCATTATTATTTGCATAGTCCTACAGTATATGCAAACAAGAGTCATATACCTGCCAAATCCATCAGTAGTACACAATAATAAAAGCAATAAAATATTGTATTTATTATCTATTATTTAAAATAAATGGCTTATGCATGGCTTGCCCTCAAGGCACCTTCACAACGTTTTGAGCATCCAAGTGGTCAACCCCTGTTTTATTTGGTAATTTTATTTAATTATGGTTTATCTCATGCATCCAGAATTATATTTTGGCAGCTCGAGTACACTGAAAAAAAATAAGAAAATAAAAAAATTAATAAAAAATAAAAGATGTAACATTTACTTTGAAACAATTTAACTCAGAAATTGCTAATAAATTTCCCAGATAATTAAAAAACAACAACAAAAAAACAGCAAGTAACACATTAAAATAAACATGATTTTTTTTTAAGGTAGAAAGACTTAGACAGATAGATAGATAGATAGATAGATAGATAGATAGATAATATGCATAAAATAAATAATATATAACTAGTAAGAAAAATTAAACAAATAAATAAATAGAAATGTTATATATCAGACGGTCAGACCCTCCCTTAATTCGCACACTGGTCCTGGTATCGTTTTTGCTGCCGCTGTGCTGTATGGCTGCTGTATTTCACAGAGATGTCTTAATAGAGAGCAGTGCATGCAGGAAGAGCAGTAGGATGCTTTGTTTAGCTGTGTGGGGCTTCAGTGCTGCAGTGTGTCTCATAGTGAGTTTCATGCTGAAAGCTCATTCAACAGAAACAGACAATAACAGCCCAAGCTTTAAGACAAAATGAATAAAGACAGACCTTGGCAGGCTGAAAGAGAGAGAGAGAGAGAGAGAGAGAGGTAGAAAGAGAGAATGAGAAATACTGGACGGCAAGATCGCCTACTGACTGTATGAATGTCCTTGAAACAAACAGAGGTGATAGAGGGATTGAGAAATGGAGGAGGAAAACAATGAGATGGAATTGAAAAGGAGACGACTACTGGGGGAAAAAAAAAAAAAAAAGGAATTCCCGAAACCAAATACATCTCACTTGAGCATGAATGTAGCAATATTTAAAGGGATAGTTCACAATAAAAATGACAATTCTGCCTTTATTTGCTCGCACTCATATCATTATATTTTTTGAGGAAAGAAAAGGAGAAAATTTGTAGCATAATTTTGCAGTTCTTCATGTGCAGTGACTAAAAGGACTAAAAATACATTTTCATAACACATTTTAAATAAATAAATAAATAAAGTCTTTATAATTTAAAGTAAAAAATATACCAATAGAACAATTAATTATACAAAATTCAGATGTACAGATTTTTGCACAAATATACAAAATATCAATTTTGTGATTTTATTTGTTTGATTTTTTTTTTTAGCCTTTAACAACATAATCTGTGCATAGTTAAGGTACATAAACTAACCTGAAATAATGTTATAAATCATGACATATAAATCATAGTAAATATTTAATTCGTAAAATCCATCATCTTACTGGTTTTGATTGATTTTGTCATTATTATTTTCACTACTACTACAAAAAAAATAAGTATTTTATTGTGCTTTTTCTATATTTTTGGCCACCATGAATTGTCATTTTATGGCAAGACAAGATTCTTCAAAAAAAAAAAAAAAAAAAAAATTCCATGTAAAAAAAATAACAGCATACAGATTTCGAACGACATAATGATGTCAGAATTAACATTTGTATGTGTACTATTCCTTTCAAGACAACAACATTTCTACATTTCTAAATGTCAGTAAAAGCATGAGAACAATAAAGTGAACTCTCATATTATACCAAAGCACTAACTTTGATGGAGAGTTTCAAGGGAATAGCTGGTATAACGGTGTAATGTGCTTTATGATTTCTTACACAATCTCACGGTCTGTTTAAATATATATATATATATATATCAGTCAATACATCTGGTAAATTATTACTATCGATAGTGGCCGGTTCATACCATTCCCACTCATGAAACTGACAAAAACCACTCAGGGACTTTGGCCGTCCAATGAAAGAGCTCTCTCGTCTCTGAGCTCGGCACGCGGCAAAGCATTATGGAAGTCAGTCAGTTCTGATGAAAACACTTTTACTGAGCCCAGCCCCAAACCATATAATTTGCTGTCAAAAAACCATGGCCATTAAGTTTAATTGACAGTTGGTGGAGTTGGTGTGGTTGACTTGAAAATCATCATGCCATGGCCCAGGAGTGAAACAAAACAAAAAAACCCAGTTATATAATCAGATTTCTGACAGGGTGAGAACATTTTCCCACCAAACTGTCTCTCTGCAACTACTACTGTATGTCGGTTGACAATTTCAAGCATATTATGTCAAATTTAAGCGTAATTCACCCTTTGCCTTAAAAATATTAAAAACCAGTCCTACCTTAGTAATTGTTGGTTTTCATATGAACGGACAAGATTTAGCTATTTTAAAATCAAAGTATAAGGAATATATGTCAGTTTAGACAAGTGTTAAACTGTTGTTATTATTTATTTATTTATTATGCAGATTTCTGGGGAATATGTGTATTTAGACATTGTACAGATATTATTAAATTAACAATGTCAAATAATTTTGTAATTTATACTACTACTACTACTACTAATAATAATAATAATAATAACTATTATTATTATTATTATTATTATTATTATTATTATATAATGCAAGTTTTGGGGGAATATGTGTGTTTAGACATTGTACAGATATTATAAAGTGAACAATCTCCAATAATTTGGTAATTAATAATAATAATTATATTAATAATAATAATAAGAAGAAGAAGAAGAAGAAGAAGAAATTTCTATTATTATTATTATTATTATTATTATTATTATTATTATTATTATTATGCCAGTTTTGGGGGAATATGTGCATTTAGACATTGTACAGATATAATAATAATAATAATAATAATAATACATTTATATTGTTATTATTATTATTATTATTATTATATTTGTTGTTGTTGTATAAAGCAAGTTGTAGAGAATGTTTGCAGTTTAGAGAGACAGATTAGTATTATTAAGTCAACGATATCAAGTGATTTTCTATTTATTATTATTATTATTATTATTATTATATTTTACACTATTGCATTTTACACTATTGTTTTCCTGTGTACCCTCTAGAACTCTCTTGCGATCACCTGTTTCAAAAATTTTCATATTCATATACAACACTCATATACAACACTGCAGTTTTCTTTTTTTTCCCCCATGTATTTGCAAAACCAACAAGCCTGACACCAGCCTGAGCTGCTCTCATTTTTTAGCATATGATTGAAAATCAAAAGGGCTTTCACTCCAGACATGGTTGAAAACATGCCTTCCTGACCTATAGATGTGTGTTCTCTGACTGTAAATGGAGAACAAATCTTAGGCTGACAATGCTAAGATAACCAAAGTGAATACTTCAGGATAAGCAGTTATTCTTGTGATACTCACAATGGCAGAACTATCAGTCCACACCATCCCTCCATCGGAGCGACAGAATGCGATGTCCTCCCTCTGGATTTACTGTTTCACACTAATATTGCTACAGGAAAATATCCACCCAACTCTCCATAAATCTTGCTTTTCTCGTTCGCACGCTCTTTTTCTGGGCACTTGCACAGATCTTTCTGTTCTTTGGCTGTGCATTTGAACAGTGGTATTAGAAGCACAGATTTAATATTATCAAAAGGGTTTCTGTTTACTAATGTTATTATATGGATATGGAATTTACTAATGTTCTTTACAGGGTGTTGTTTACATTTGATTATGTAATGTGTTTTACAACCAGTAATAATTATAATGTAAAATGCGGCACTGGCCTTGGTCCTGCAGTGAGTGGGTGCTTTTATTGTTTTAAACACAATCTAGCTTATGTGTGTCTATGGTGGAGAGACATTCAGTCCTTGACAGGATAATCTGTATGGTGCAATTTTTTCAGAAATTCACAAAGTGGAAGTCTGTGCACGTTGTGCCTTATGTTTTCTGTCATGGCTTTGTGACCTTGTGTTTGAATTTGTTTGCATGAGTCAACACGAGCTCGTGTCCAGTGGGCAGACATTTGTTTTGCAGCAGAAACACGGCCTGGGTCCACATGGGGAAAGGACAGCTCTGACAGGACTTTGACCAGGTGAGTGGACTCAAATCTGCCCTCACTTACCAAAAGCTTCACTATGAAGGACTCTAAAGAATCCTATTGTCAGAGAAGCAATATCAGAGAAGCAAAGGCAACATGTATTACCATGTAGGTGAAAAAATAGTTGTTCTTATGGAACTTCTACATTTATTTCAAGTTGAAAGACTTCAAAGATATTTTGTGATTTTTACCTACATTAAAGGTTAAAAAAATCAACTATTCAGTATAAGTGAACAGACAGTATTTGAGGTAAAAGCCCCCTAATTATATAGACTTAAAGGGATAGTTCACCCAAAAATGAAAATGCTGTCATTAATTAATGAAACCCTGCATAGACAGCAGTGTAACTGACACATTTTTTATGGCCCAGAAAGGCAGTAAGGACATTGTTAAAATAGTACATGTGACAGCAGTGGTTCAACTGTATTTTATGAAGCTACAAGAATACTTTTTTGTGTGCAAAGAAAACAAAAATAACTTTATTCAATAATTTATTCTCTTCTGTGTCAGTCTTTGACGCATACGTGTGGTGCTGCTGATGCAGGAGCTGCAGGAGCTGGCCCCCTTTCTGGGTCTTGAACATGGTAGTTGTGTTGCTGTCTATGGAGGATCAGAAAGCTCTCTGATTTTAATCAAAAACATCTTAATTTGTGTTCTGAAGATGAACAAAGGTCTTACGGGTTTGGAACGACATGAGAGTGAGAATTTCATTTTTGGGTGAACTATCCCTTTAAAGACTCATTTATTTATATGTAACCCAGGTCCACAAAACCAGTCATAAGGGTCAATTTTTTTGAAATTGAGATGTATACATCATCTGAAAGCTGAATAAATAAGCTTTCCACTGATGTATGGTTTGTTTGGATTGGACCACATTTGTCCGAGATACAACTATTTGAAAATCTGGAATCTGAGGGTGCCCAAAAATATGATATATTTATGCTACGAAATTTACATCTTACATCTTAACATCTTTACCTAATATCCTAATGATTTTTTGGCATAAAAGAAAAATCAATAATTTTGACCCATACAATGTATTTTTGGCTATTGCTACAAACATACCCATGCTACTTAAGGTTTCGTGGTCCAGGGTCACATATAATAAGGCACCACATTTATCCATCATTCATTCTATAAATTATAATGTCGGGATGTCTAAATCCACTTTTTCTTTTGTTAACAAAGTATAGGCTAATATCTGCCATGTATTGGTTACTGGCAATAACTATAATAAAAAAATAATTAAGTAAGCATAAGTGAAAAGATTTTATTTGGGGTTAAAAAGGTCCCCTCTTAAAAATATACTGTGAACAAAACAAAACAAAACAAAACAAAACAAGAAACTCCAACAAAACCAGCAAAATAAAACAAAACAATCAAAACAAACCAACCAAATCCCCCCCCCCCCCCCGCCCTCCAAAAAAAACAAACAAAAAAAAAAACAGGTTTGCAAAAAAAAAAAAAAAGAAATATGAATAATACTAGCAGCACAGGTTTTTTTTATTATTACTACGTAAACATCGTTACACTATTTCCTGAAGTGGTTACTTTGAATAATTCATTAATATGAATGTCGCAGCAAAAATTGAGACTCATCAGCAAAGCATCAAGAAGACATTTTCACCCACAGAACTGCCATTCACTGGACATTTTCTTTCTTTTTTTTTCTCTCTTTTTTTTTTTTTTTTTTTTTTTGGACCATTATCTGTAAACTCTAGAGATGGTTGTGTGTGAAAATCCCAGTAGATAAGCTGTTTCTGAAATACTCAGACCAGCCTGTCTGGCACCAACAACTATGTCACATTCAAAGTCACTTCAGTCACCTTTCTTCCCCATCATGATGCTCAGTTTGAACTTCAGCAGATCATCTTGACCACATCTACATGTCTAAATGCATTGCGCTACTGCCATGTGACTGGCTGTTTAGACATATATACAGACAGTTGGTGTGCCTAATAAAGTGGTTGGTGAGTGTATCAATATTTAATAAAAATTAAAATATATTTTATTTTGAAATATATTAAAATATTTACTTTAATATATATTTCATTATTTCCACTGGCACAGACTGACACATGACTTCTAGACCTACATCCCATGTGAGCATGTGCATTACTGCTTTCTTTACATTTATCGTTGTGATGCATCAGAGAGTGCTAATTTCATTATTCAAATACCAGTGATTTGCCTGATGGTGAATTAAGATAACGTACAGGCAAAAATCACTGATGGGAAAGGGAAATTAATTCCAGAGATTTAATAAAAAACTAAAAGTTCCCCTATGCTCTAAGGCCCATCAGTGACCTGAAACGAAATATGTAAAATGTTACTGTTTATAATGGTGGCCTGACACTGATCACTGCATTTATGTCAGAGTCATTTCACCAATGAGCAACTCATTCCTGTAGGGTCTTGCTTTCAGTCTACCATAAAATTAGATCCGAGTTTATATTATATTCATGATATTCCTGTCAGAATTCCCGTGATTCATAGCAGAAGCTGTTTTCGGGTCAGAGTGTGTTTACATTTGCATCACCACGTTTGTTGATTGTAAAGCTAATTTTTGTAGAAGCATTTTCAAGAACCTCACAGAAAGTAAAACTGAGGTTATGCTAGTGATTGTTCTTACAGTAAGTACTGCAAAATATGCTTAGTTAACACATCAAAAATGAAAGCACGCAATGAATTCATTTATAACTGTCAATTTGCGCTTGCTCAGACCAACCTTGTTTCTTTATCCACACTAAAACCTGGTTAGAATCCATGTAATGACAGGTTCTATAGCATTAATAGCATGTTTTACAGTAGCAGTCGTTTAGCAGTCACAAGGAAACTCTAACAGGGCTTATTGAATATTATGAGCCCAGACAGCAGTTTAAACTAGACTGCATGCTGTGAACTCGTCATTTGATTGCAAAACTCATGGTGGAGACAGAATTCCCAGAATTCTCAATCTTCTCTCAACGCTTTGTAGTTTCAAAAATGATGTTAAGTTCAGGTTCTGTGAAATGAACACTGTCAGAATACAAAAATACATAATGCATGCTGAGTTTGATGGCCATAAATTCAACGTGACAACTAAGCAACGACCTAAACATTAGCATTTTTTACTTCTAAAATGTGATGATATTCTAGAATTTTCGTAATATTTTAGCATCACTGAGATACTATTACAGTTTAAATTAATATTTTGAATGAATTTTCATTTTAATAATTTAATTGAATGACAAGATGGCCATATATATATATATATATATATATATATATATATATGGCCATCTTATCATTCCAACCTATTTGCATTTTTCAGCTGTTTTTTTTTTCCTTACAGTGAAAGTCAATGGGTTCCAAAATTTCAAACTAAATAAAAGTAGCGTAAAAGTAATCTATAAAACACCAATGGTTTCATCCAAGTTTTCTGACGTGATAAGATTACTTATGATGAGCAGACCAAAAATGTAGGTAATATAATGCTATACAATAACCAAGGAACTTTGATATTTTGAGGAGTCGCTACATTTGATTGGCTTTTTTTTATTGTGCCATATTTACTAATATTGCTCTTAAACAGTAGTGCAAATGTTAATGGCCAAAAACGCAAGGGACAGCATACAGTGCGCATCAGAATAGTACGCGGACCACCCGATTTTTGTAGCCATGTGTAATTTGTACAGGCAGGTCGCACATGCGCATTGAAGTTATTTTGCAATAACCAGTTGTTCCTCAAGGTGGCAACACTGTCCCGGGCCGCCGTTTCACAGTAGAAAATTAAACTAAAGAGACGGGACAACAACAACAAAATAGCGGAGACTGCAACAACAACAGACGCTCACATTGACAAGTGCTTGTGAGTGAGAGTATGCGAAGTATCCTTTGAGCTTTAATGTGTCCAACTATTGACATGATATCAAAAATGCTGTGTTACATACAGCAATATTCTAAATTAATGCCTAACTAGCTACAGTATTTAAATATTAGTTCAGATTAAGAAAGGTTTAATTGTGCATTTTAAAAAGTAAATAGGCTCAGTTTCATTTCATATTGACTTTAAGCTGTCACAAATGAAACAGTTTATTGGTTTGCACTGATATTTATTTCTTTTTCACACCGAGGAGTGATTAAGTCATGTCTCATGTGTAGCTGGTTATTTGCGACTCTTGCGTTTGTCTGATCCAACACCATACACAGCAGCTCGCAGCACAGGTGTGAGCCAGGGGAAGGTGGAAGGCGATTGCCTGCCAGAGCGTGAACTGAGGGATCATCCATCTGCTCTTCGTCTGACTCAGTGCTTACACCAACACTGGCTGCTGTTCTCCAACTCTCAAGGGTGATTATGGGAAATGAAGTCTTCGACAGCCTGATTCCCGGAGGCTTTAGGCCCTGCAGTTGTGCTTTCAAAGATTTGTGCAACTCACTTTATGCCTCGAGATCACTCAAGCAATGTTCTGGAGGTGCTAAAGATTAGCTTTCACCGCCTGACACGCAGCTCGTTTTGTCTGAATGATGTTTCAAGCTCTGTTTGGCCTCTAATTGATCAATTATTTGAAAACATGCTGATAAATGAAGGCCATTGAGAAGACAGCTTAAGCTCCCAGAACCTAAATTGGGCTGGAACGAAGTTGCTCAAGGCTAACTGGAGATATTTTTGTGGTTTCTGGAGTGCTGGAGGATGTAGAGTGTTGGGAAGTTTAGATGGTCTGTGATAGAGGTTGGGCTATTCATTGTCTGCCACTTTAATGAAGTGGGTTTTCATTTTTTCATTAATTTCCAGAAAAATATACAGACATATACTGTATATATGATGTACTCAGTATTAACATTTTTTTTTTTTTAATGTATTATGGTTCATTCTACTGTAGTCTGTGTGCATAAGCCCTAAATCATTTCACATATGGGTAGATTGCTGTCTATGTTACCCAGCTATCCCTTAAGGCCCGTTCATACCAAGAACAATAACTATATCTGTCCACACCAAAAGACAACAATGTTGTTTCTTGTGAATGCACACTTCAGTGTCTTCTTCTGCTTTAAATGCTCAAAGGCTGTCAATGTTTTTATATATATAAAAAAAATGTTCTGAATGAAAACATGTCACGGGACAACGGTAACAATAGCAACATGATATATCAAGGTACTACTGTAATGATAACAACACAATATCACAATACAACTATAACGATAACAACATGATATCATGTTACAACTATAACAATAGCAACACCATATCAGGATACAACTATAACAATGACAACACAAAATCACAATACAACTGTAACAATATCAACCCGATATTAAGGTACAACTATAACAATAACAAAAAACGATATCATAATACAACTATAACGATAACAATACGATATCATGGTACAACTGTAACGAAATGACATCACAATACAACTGTATATCAAAATACAACTATAATGATAACAACATGATATCACAGTACAACTATAATGATAACATCACAATATCACACAACAACTATACTGATAACAAGACAATATCACAAAAACAACTTTATTAAATAACAACGTCACAAACAGCTATAACAATAACAACACAATATCACAGTACAACTTTAACGATAGCAATGCAATATCATGATACAACTGTAAAGAAAGTACAATATCATGATAAAACTGTAATAATAACAACACAAGATCGCAATACAAATGTAACGATAACAACCTGATATTACAGTAAACTATAATGATAACAACTCAATATCATAATACTGCTGTAACAATAACAACACAACAGCATGGTACAACTATAACACAATATCACGGTACAACAGTAACGAAACAATACCACAATACATCTGTAATGGTAAAAACACAGTATCACAATACTACTGTAATGGTAAAAACACAGTATCACAATACAGCTGTAACGATGACAATACAATATCATGGTACAACTATAATGATAACAAGAAGATGATATCACAAAACAACTTTAACAATAACAACATGATGTCACAAACAACTATAATGATAACACAATATCACAAAACAACTTACAATGATAACACAATATCACATACTTTAACAAAAGCAGCACAATATCAGGATACAACTGTAAAGATAATACGATATCAGGATACAACTGTACTGATAACAACACAATATCACGATACAACTCAAACAATAACAATCCAATATTACAGTACAACTATAATGATAACAACACAATATCACGATACAACTTTAACAATAACAACACAATATCATGATACAACTGTAAAGATAATACAATATCAGGGTACAACTGTAATGATAACAACACATCACGAAACATCTATTATGAAATCACAGTTAAACTATAATGATAACAACATGATAACAATGATAACACGATATCATGATACAACTGTAACACAAAATCATGATACTATTGTAACAATAACAAGATTATCATAATACAACTGCAGCAATAACAACACAATATCACAATACAACTGTAACGACAATATCACGATACAACTATAACGATAACAACATGGTATCATGATACAACTATAATAATAACATCACAATACAACGGTAACAGCATGATATAACTATATATAACTATAACAATAACAACACAATATCATGATACAACTATAACAATCACTACAACGATGTCTTTGTATGACATGGTAAAATTGTAAGATATCATACGACTTGGCTCAGAAAATGGTAACTTTATTTATTTATTTATTTATTTCATTGCGCTTTTAAAATGTGGTAAATGGACAATTTTCCCTCTGTTAATCTGTTAATCTGTGGATTAATGCAACCTCTGGTGTCCTATTAAAAATAAAAGAAACATTTACAACACATACAATTGAGAAACCCAGATCTTTTTCTTCTGTCCCCCTGGAGATTTTGTCTGAAAAGACCTGTTCATAACACAAACCCGAAGCTGAAAGCAGTCTTAAGATCTCTTTTAAGATCTCTTTTGGTGAGTTGGAGCATGCAAGACATCGATTCCTCATTTAAAATCCTCTGGCCAAAATGATTCAGATAAATGAAGAAAGATCAATATCATGGATCGCTTATCTTTTTTTAGATCAGTTCTCTGACAAGACAATGAATGGCCGAAAGGAGTGAGTGGGTGTGTGTTCAAAGATGTAGCTATGTGCGATCAAGGACTCAAACAGAGGGGTGTCGATAAATTTGATCCAGAGAGAGCTCTATCCATCAGTCCCTGTGAATACAGCGCAGCAGGACAGGCCACCACTGGCTGACTCCATCTTTGATCCACATTTCCACTGAGTCCCAGACACTAACTCTGGAGTCGTGACTAAGCCCCTGGGGGGATCATCCACAGGGGTCTCTCTGTCTACAGGGTATATAAAGCAACATTGTCTGGCCTGCTGATGGAAAACGCAGACACAAACACATATTCAGAACCTGAATTCTCATCTGTTGTGGGTAGAAAAGTCAAAATTACACTGAATTGTTGTAAAGTTTATTGAGGGAAACCATTTAGGTAATAGTGTTCTTTTTTGCTTCAAAAAGTAGACAAATTAATCAGTGAATCATTTATTTTGTCTGTGAATTGCTTTTTACAAAGCTTATAAAAATCACTGTCCAAGTGCCGATGTGAGTTCCTGAGTTACTATGGTGACTGGAAACTTTATTCAGAATTGCAATATAATACATGGTTTAAACTTCAGGAACAATAGCCTAACTCTCACTGCTTTTATGCTCTTATGCAAGAGACATGAGCAAAGCAAATCAAAAGCGCTACTATAGTCTGTCTAATAATGATGGAAGTGTTTGTGTTTCCACACACGCACAGTTCTCCTCCTCTGATCTTTTCAGAGTTTCTGAGTTTCTGTTTGCTTGTAAAGAGGCTAGTTACTTAGCAAAGAGTAAGTTACTGTCACCGAGACATGTGAGTTATTTCTTGACCTTGTCAGCCTATTCTGGTTTGCCTGCAAAAAATTGATTTGCAGGTTTATACATATTACACAGATTACTATACACCATCTTTATAAGTGAAGGTAGATAATTCTGTCAACTACTATTTTTTTTTAAATATATGGAACTATTTCCTCTTATCTATGTTCCTCTTATCTATAGTTAAAGATTTTCTTTAAGAAAGTGTCTAAAAACAGTATAAATGTTGCTTCCTGATTGCATCACACCTTTCTGAAAGACTTCTGACTGAAAAAGATCCTAATGTAAGATATATAACTCCAACAGAATAAAATTGGAGGTAAAAAAAAAAAAAAAAGGATGACTGCTTGGGAACATCTTTATGCAAGCAACATACATATCACTAATATTTCATTATATTACATTTTAACTTCTTTAAAGTCATGAAGGACATTTATTTTGTAATCAGTCACATGGCATCTATTGCTTAGCCGATAGTGAGTGGTAAGATCATGGGTTGGCATAAAATAATGTAAATCATTTTGGATAAAAGTGTCTGCGAGTGTAAATGAAGAGAGTTCCAATGCAAGAGCCTCTAAAAGCCATCTTGGTTCGAAAATATGGTACTGAGTGAATGCTCTCTACACATAGTATATGTTTATCAAGTACTTTCACTTCAAATGCACTAAATCCTAGTCTCAACCCATTCAGAAGTACCAGTACTTACATAGAAACCTATACATAGTAGCCAGAAAGAAATGCCAGTTTTAAAGAAAAACGTCAGACGTACTTAGGGGTTTTTGCATTTGATCTCTTCAAATGTTCCATAAAGTTCCACAACTGCCAAAGAGACGAATGGGAATACTAACTCATTGTCCATTCTACAGAAGCCAAACAATCCTTAAAACAATGGTCCCATACTGCACACCTGTTTTTGACAGGCTCAGATCACGGATGGATTATGGGCGGCACCAGGTGGGTCTATCGGGGACTTTCAAAGCCTCAGGCCATGAGGCTTAAAACTGGCAGAGGAGGCTGAACACCAGGGTTCTGTGCCCCACTGATCTCTCAGCTAACACCATACATGGGACACCTGCACCATTTAGTGCATACACAAGCTGTAAAGGCCTTCAGAGAGTCCTCTGCTACATGAACACCAGAGCCCCCAGGCCCCTCTTACACTAGATAGATATTATTAGTCCTCTAATCTTAGCCTACCAAAACAGCCTTTTCTTCAACCTAAGCTCATTGGAAATACGTGCATCTATACATTTCTGCAAAACTGAAAAAATGTACCTGTATGTAAGAATCACTGCAGTTTTCAGTTGAAATTAACACTAGAGGCAGTAAAACTCTGACAACTTTTATTCCTTTTC
Source organism: Tor tambroides (assembly GCA_021397915.2). Classification (NCBI taxonomy): domain Eukaryota; kingdom Metazoa; phylum Chordata; class Actinopteri; order Cypriniformes; family Cyprinidae; genus Tor; species Tor tambroides. The sequence continues at coordinate 35,974 of JAFVLL020038649.1, forward strand.
ACACAAAGTGTGATTTATAGGTACAGAATTTTGATGAATAAATCCCAATTTTCACACAATTACTTGCGAAATATTATGTTATGACTTCAAAACAATTTTAACATCCTGCGCTATTTGAAAACTGATTCTTTTGAATGTTGTCGTCACATATACAGCTTCATATGCATGACTTTTCTAATTCAGTAGGTTTGCTTGTTAGTTCATGTGATACGATGTTGCACTTGAGTGATGAAAAGCTCCGGTACGAACCCAAAAAAGGTCTGTCAGTATTAATCACCAGCTTCACATTGCTCAATAGCTAATTACCCACCTCTATCCCCGATGACTCCTCTTGTCAGTCAGGATTCAGGCCTCTGATTCTCCTTTGAATCAGACTAATTCTAAAATGTACATTAAATTGTTGAACCTAATGATATCCACAATACATTTCTGTTCTGTTCTGTTTACCCTGGGGGATTATTGCTGCTCTCCCTGCTCTATCCAAGCAAGACTGCGTGGATGCACAGGGAGTTCTTGCCCAGAACAGAAGCATACCTCTAATCCAAACTGTATGCTAATTGTCAGTCATCTGTGACGATAGTGGTCCTGACAGAATTTTCATTCATGGGTGAACTACCCCTTTAATTAATTTTACCAGGGAAAATGATATCTTCATGCCATTGACCTTTAAGCCAAATTGTCCTTGTCATATAAAGTAGGATAACAAGTAAGTCACTATACTAATCAGGAGAGGTGACCTCCAAAAGCATGTGCCCAAGGGTCTTGCAGGATCATGAAAAGTCTGGGGCTCAGATGTGGAAATGTTCTTGCGTTCCACGTGTGGAGATGACAAACAGCCGGACCAGAGATTCGGGCATGTTTCTGCAATCCCTCTTTTCCTAAGTATGGCATCATTATATATCAAGAGCCCTTTACAGCACTTTCTACCTCACTGTAGCCCTGTTCCTATAGCCACAGTGTCTTTTCTAGTTTATGACCTCATCTCCAGCGATCGCCACATTCAACGGTTTATCTACGCTCCCATCATTACTGCCCGTGTCGGCATCCTGCCTTCCCCGCATACTTTATGTCTCGATTTATTTACCTATTATTCTGCGACTGCGACGCTCCTGGAAGCTCCTTGGCTTCGCCCATGCAAAGTGTGCCAAATAGATCTCCCATGAGGCGTCAGCAAGTTGCACTTCTTGCAAAGTCAGGCATTTTTTTTTTACACCTTAATCTCAACCATCATTGGACGGAGAGACTCTGTGATTTGCACCATAAAACATACTGTATACCAAACGCCTTTAAAGCATATACCGCTCCTGAAGGGAGGAAGAGAGCAAATCCTCACACAGAAAACGCAAGGTTTAGAATAGAGTTGGCCAGTGAAAGCGAACATTTTTTGATTTCGAAATGGATTAAGTCCTCCTCCTCATTTTTTATCCTTCCTTTCAATGCATTATATGCTAGCAGTTTGTTTTAGGTGCCTCATTCTTCGCTTCCTTTCACTTTCATCTTCCTCACAGATGGGCACACGATCAGTTTGGTCGTATTTGCCCAGGCTGGTTCATTGAGGTATTCTCAAGAAAGGAGTGAAAACCGCCAGAAGAATAAAGGACAGGAACATCTCTGTGAATCACAGGCTGTCAGTAAAAGGGCTCTAAATTGGGGTCTTGAGTACCATTGTAGCCTGCTTTCAAAATCTGTAGGCCTGGATTACCACCATAGAGCATTGTTAGGAAGACTGTAATGTCTTTGCACTGCCATAGATAGATGAATGCACACAAGCCATCAAGCGTAATGCAATTAATTTGCGGGTGTACTTTCACATTGGCCTTTCATTTCACTCCTCCTCTATCCATAGTACAGGTGTGCATGTAAAGCTCAAAGCCACAATCTGCCTTTTTTTTGACATGCAACCATCTGCAAAAATGGCATCAAGGGTTATATAATAAACCCAGTCAATAGGTTGAAAAGAAAGAATGGGTCATATGCAAATTCTAAACCTCACTGGAGGGAAACTAGTGCAGGGCTTTGCACAGTAGCAAGTAAATCTGGGTAACGTTTCAGAGTGTGTGACAATAGAAATGTTCCAACTTCATATAATTCTAATTAACTAATCTCAAATCACAATACTCAACAGGCTGCAGCAGGAATTAGCCCTAATAGCCTGAAAATTTTAGCACATCTGCTTCCATCATCTTGAAATTAATGGTTTTTTTGACTAGTATTATGGTTACAGTAAATGCCTGAAATGAGCTATGTGATTAACACAAGCTCAGGATATAATTCTACAACATAAAATACATTTGTAATGTATTTTCTTATGTTTCTTGAAACTAACAAATGGCTAAATAAAAGTATGGAGGTTGTCAGGAATGTCAAACGACAACATGCCGAACAGGTAAACTCATCTACTAACTAGTGTGTTTTCACAACCTCATTGCACTTACACTTATGCTCTTGCAAGTGATTCTTAAACTTTCAAACTTGTAGATTTCAATTAAACACTGAAAGAGTTGCCGGAAGCTTAATTTTGGTGATGATAAACTTATGTGACCCGAAAACATTTGTTGGTCACAGAGTTTATTTTCGGCAACAATCCAAAAGCCAACTGAAAAGTCCATCTTTTTTTTTTTTTTTAGTCTTTATCCATCTTCTTCGACTAGTTGTTGAAAGCAATGGCTCAACTAGTGCCATCTAGTGGACCCACCTATTAGTGCAGCCAATTCCTGGTACGTGAGCAGACAAATTTACTAGACATACACATGTGCACGGATACAAAAATTAAATTAAATTAAATTAAATTAATGGATGAAATGCATGCCATATATAATTCACTGGATCCAACAAGTTCCAAAAATAATTAAATTAAATTTTAATTTAAAAATTATTGTCATTTGTAAATGTTGCACTATATTAAATTTCAACAAGATCCTAAATTTAATTAAATTTAAATTTAATTATTAATAAAAAATTGATAAAATATCTGCCATTGTAAAGTATATAATCCGCTGGATTCAACAAGTTCCTAAAATAAAATAAAATAAAATAAAATAAAATAAAATAAAATTCACTTGATTGTCAAAAACATTACTGCATGGTTAGTAATATGCAAAATATTTTGGGATCATTTTTTAGCACAAATAGTAATGTTCAATAACTTGTATCATAAAATAAGATTTTCATACCACCTACCTATAGTGGCAAGTATAAATAAATAATTGAGAAGTAAAATCCCTGGCACCTTGAATCAAGGGCATATAGCTGGGAGAACTGTAGCCTAATTTCACGCTCTTCACTATTACACAGACACTTTTCAAAAGTGTGTGTGTTTTTGTGCATAAGACAGTGGAAAGGAGGAAACCACCTTGTCAGGGTTCTGTTTAGTGTGTCATGTGTTCCTGCCACTTGTGTCCTTATTTGGTTTGTTTCCGGTCCTCGTCAGATGTGATTATTAGTTAATTCGGTTCCAGGTGTGTTTGTGTTAATTACCCTGTGTACTTAAGTTGATGCCTGTTTAGTTTGAATTCGTCTGGTCTACTTGTTACTCCCCGGTGTTCCTGTCGATGTCTGCATTGCCTTGTCTTGCCCTGATGTCTTAATTAAAATCTATTATTTGAGTTAGGTCCTTGTCTGCGTGTTCCTGCTCCTCCCTCGTGTGTGCACCGTGACACACCTGTCACCATTCTGAGTGTTTCATTTTCTATAGATATTTATACATCAGGAGGGAGTTGGCGATGTGCTCCTAGAGGTACTGCTGTCAGATTTGCTTGAATACAACAACCACACAGCGGTAGGAGATTCCGTCTGCAAAGCTTTAATAAAGGGACTCAACCCTCCTGCAGTATCAATTTACTATCTGCTTGTAAACTATAAGACTTCTTGTATACCTTTTCCAGCTAGCACTCGTCCCACTCAGTGCGTTTCTGTGTTTTGAAGTAGTACAAAGACCTGTCTTTTGTCTATTCATGTGTGTAAGTGGATGTAAAAATGTACAACAAAGGTTGTGAAAAGAACTGTGATGGAGAGAAAATATAATACAGAAGTAATGCAGTGTGAGCTCCAGAGAACCAATAGCATGTGTGTGTGTGTGCATTTGAGGAAGAGGAAAAGAGACAGACTGTTTCTATAATAGGAATTTTCCATGCAGTCTTGGAGGCTAATGTCCTAGATCCTCGCTGCTCCGTGGATAGAGGCAGAAAGACACATCAAAACACATCAGTGTGCTATTGAGTGGACGCTGAAAACCATCAATGACACCTGCCAGCTCTCACACAGGTATTAAGTATTGTCCAGTCATGTGTTCACCTGAAACCAGGGATTTGTTTCACAGTGGTTATGCACTGGAAACAATTAATATAATATATTAATTTGATTAAAATCTTTAGCCAAAATTATCAGGGTTGACCACATGTATACATCACTTTAGAACTAGTAACGAAGGAACGTTAAGTTGCTTCATTAATAAAAGCATATTGTTTTACTGTATTAAAAGCTCTCTGTATTATGTGAAGTAGATTATTCTGTATTAAAAGCTCACTGTATTATGTGGAGAGACAGCGTTGAACTATGTGAGCGAGTGTGATTACCTGCATCTGGTACAGCATTCATTCTTCAGATCAATCTCATATTCACAATAAAACAATAGTTTGATTGTCCACTGAGGAAAACGATATCTTTGTCGTATTATCCTTTCATCTGTTTAGGGTGATTTCAGATGACAGTGCTGCTCACTGCATTTGTTGGCTGCGTCTTACAAGCTGTTGTTAAAAATAAAAATAACTTCCTTGTTTACAACAACATTTCAGTCTCTTTCAATATAAAAGTCTTTACTGCTGACTCACTCATAAAAACAGTATCTTGTCGCATCTAATGGTGGAATGATGTAACTAAAATCCCCATAACGAACACGCACACTGTTTCTTGATACTAAATAGTTAATTAAATACTGCTAATATTTATATAAAATATTATTTATTTAATAATTTTTAATAAACAACAACAGCCATCATATAGGCAATTTAGTCAAAAGTACAAAGGCAGTGCACTGATATACAGCATTAAATTTATATAAAATATAATGTTATGAGACGTTGCCCTCAGCCAAAACTATTTGCTCTAGAATAAATAATAGATTAATGAGACCAAAGACTGTCCATTAGATTTACCCAAAACAAATTATATCTAATGTTTAACCACTATAGAGTCATCAGAGCCAGTGGCAAATTGCAGAAAAACTGGCTGAGGTAAGGCTGCTCTCGGCGAGTTCATGAGCGCCCATTTCTCTGAAAACATCTAAGCAAATTTTCAAATAGATGCTTTCTTTATTAACAAATTGCATATTTGAAGTCTAAACAACTATATTCACCTACAAAAACTGTTAGAATTACATACCGTGACACAAAAACTGCATTATTTATCAAAATTACTGTGGATTTGGGCATCCGCCATGACAGTCACTGTGAGAAGTACTGCAAGTGGAGTGATATAAATGGTGAAACGGTTAGAGTGCTGTTATCGCTAGAATATGGCACTGCTGGAAAAGGCTCTCAGCCAGTCAGATTCGAGGACCAGATAGAACTGTTGTATAAAATATAATATAATAGTTATTAAACTAACATATTAATTTGATTAAAATATATAACTAATATAATTAGAGTTGACTGCATATATGTTTCCAAACCCCTATTAAATATATTTATACCTAATAATATATTTTAAATATTGTATTAAAAATAATATAATATAATATCAATGTAAATATTTAATGTGCTAAATAGTTACAAGTTTTTTTCAACTGTACATTAAATAAATTTAATATAATATTTTGATGTAACATAACGCAATAACAAACCTTAACGGGTACTATTTTTCAGCAACATCAGCATACACTCACGTATTATCTTCAATTATTTCCACTGTCAGCACACTGTAAACACAAAAATTGATTTACAACCAACACCTGTTATCACACAGCAAATTACAATATTGGACAAAAGCTAATTTTCTAAATTTGCTTCATAAAATGACAAATCATGTGGATGCTGGTGGAAGAACCTTTGTCTTTAATCAATTTACTTTTGCAGTCAGGCATAAAGATTAACAACCCTCGTGGTCTTCAGAGGTTCCATAATGATTCATAATCACTTTGTGTCTCATGTAGGGATTGGAGGAAGTGGGTCAGCGGAGTTCAGGGGATGGTAATTTAAGATTAAATCCATATTCCACTGCTGCTCATGCAGTCATGTGTTTTCTCTTGAGATCATTTTGCCAGCTCCTCAGCTGTATCACAGGGACATGGAGAGCTCCCACAGGATCATATTTACGGGATGTACATTATATTTTCTATTAAAAGTACCTAAAGTATTGGTTTAAATGCAGATAGTTTGCACATTCAGCACAGTTTTTTTCTCCTGACCTCCGCTGGCCTTCATAGAGTCACCTGACTCATCGTTTTAGCACACTGAATGTTTGATTTCTACTATAATGCTGTCAAAATACAAATGCGTGAAAATTTCAGCTTTACCATGTTTAATCCACCATGTACAAGCTGATCAAAATGTTTGCACAAGCTCAAAGAATATAAGAGAGAAAAGCTGATGTGCAAACACATTGCTGGTAGTAATAATTAAATCAAAGACCCCATGAAATCAAAATTGGATTTTTGTGGCTGTTACAGTAGTTCATCTTTAGCTTTGAGGCCATTTTTATTGTACTGCTTCAAGTTTACCAAATATGCACATCTAAAATGTAGTCTTTGGGGCTGTTCACACAGCATATGTTTTTGAATTCCACTGCACTTTTCCATTGTTTTTATGGAAACAATTTTCATTCAGAATGTTGAATAGTGAAGTAGAAAGACACACACACACACACATATATATATATATATATATATATATATATATATAAAATTGTAAAATGTACTCCATTCATCTTTATTTACAATTTTGAATTATAAATAATAATAATAATAATAATAATAATAATAATAATAAAGTTTAAAAAGTTCATCAATAATAAATTTTAACTTAAGTCCATTATTTAATA
>JAFVLL020038650.1:0-15991 GCA_021397915.2 Tor tambroides
TTTATTTTAGGCAAGTCTTGATGATTTGAGAAGGCTAAATTGATCAAACATGGTTATGATCAGCCTGCCGGTCTGCCACTGGCCGCTTGGTCGTTTATTTAACGAACAAAAAAATGCTCCAAACGTTTTTCTAAATTAACTTAATAAAAAAACGAAACGAAATATAATCACTTTGCCATTACATACAAAACTGAACTATTTTAATAGCTGAAACAGTATAATCTGATTTGGGAGAAGGGGGAAAAAAGACGGGGTCGGGTCGTGCAGGGCTCTACCGGGAACGCGCCACCTTGTCACCTTGTTCGTTCTTCCCTACCAACATTCACTGTTTTTGCTGTTGCTGTTTCAGGTTAGTGATCTGAATGAAGAATTCTGTAAGTTTTATGAATAAATGGTAATAACCATTTTCAGTCATGTACCATGACAAATTCATTTTTTGGATACAATGTTTTTTGGACCTGTGTATGTTTTAATTATTTCATTTCATTTCGTTTTACAACATAATTGTGTTATCGATGTGTACTTATGCCATGGTGGTACTGCTTTGTTTTTGGTTGTATTTTATTTTCATTAATTTTTTTATGTTATTTTATTTCACATGTACTATGATGCTGCCAAGTTTTTTTGTTTGTTTGTTTGTTTGGCCATGTACCATGAAAATATCGTGTTTTTATAGATATGCACTATACTATTGAAGTACATTTTTATTTATTTTCATTTATATTTATACATTGATTATGCAATTTGTATTTTTTTTAATTTATTTATTTTTTAATAGTTTTATTTGCACATTTACCATTTTACTACCATGTTTTTTTTTCTGCACGTTACCTCTTCCATGGTAGTACTTAGATTTATTTTATTTTATTTTATTTTAGGACTTGAACTGTACTGTGGTAATGCCTTGGTGTTTTTTATTAATTTATTTATCTATTTATTTATTTTTATTTTTTTGCTTTTTGCACATTTAGCACACATTAACCATAATATTTTTGGATGTTTATCATGGAAATACTATTTATTTATTTAACATGAACTAGTATTTATTAAATTATTTTTGGTATTTGGTGTATTTACAATATCACCATTAATCATGGTATTACCTCAGTACATTTGTGTAAGGGCAGATGGTACGGATACTCTGAGACACATTTAAACCAAGGACTCAAACTGAAAATAAAATATATGACATGAATTATTCCTATTATAAATAAATTGTCGTGACAGAGCCTTTCATTAAGACTTCCTCTGCAATGAATCACTTGTATTGTGTCTCACGAGCTGCTAACAGATGGTGCGGTGGAGAGTCGTTGAGTCATCAGAGGTCAGATGGTCCATCCACGACTCCTTCAGCGTAAGTGTGAACGTGTGAGTGCTCATGTTGGTTTGCAGACAGAGATGGAAGGATCTCGCTTTCGCTCTTACTGTGTGTTTCTCCCCCTCTGTGATCAGACTTTTACCCATGAATCTTGGCGGCCTCACAGATGGACCTCTAGCGCTTGACCTTTCGCTTACTGAAGGAGAAAAGCAGGTGATAAATCTCTGAATACAGTGTGTGCTACAAATAAAAGTGTGGTGCTGTCAGCTCTGTTTAACATAATTAGCCATGGCTGAATCCCTTCTGCAGAATGAAGCAGATTATCTAGTACAAAACTAGAACAAAAAGTCTGCAGATTTCATCCGGGCCTGTTCATTTAGTACCATTAAGTGTTGTTGTTGTTATTATTATTATTATTTACTAAAACTAAAAAACTGAAATAAAGTCTAAATACTAGATATAAAAAAGGTTACACTTTATTTTAAAGTGTCCTCATGACAGTGTAATTATACATATAAGTACTGAGTAATATTAATTAACTAAATGTATTAACTATATGGTTAGGGTCAGGATTAGGGTTTGGTTTAGGGTTACTTGCATGTAATTATGCACAATTAAGTGTTATTATAATAGTAAGTACATGTAACGTGTAACAAGGACACCTTAAAATAAAGTGGAGGAAAAAAAAACTTAAAAAGTTTATATATATATATATATATATACACACACACACACACACACACACACGTGTGTTTGTGTATAGTGTATGTATGTATATATTTGAATCAACTTTTATTTTTATATTTCCAGTTTTCGTTTTAAATTTACTTTGATTCATTTCATAGGTGGGGTGGATTATTAAGCACAGCGTGTCTGTGTGTGTGTGTTTGTGTGTGTGCACTGCTGTGGATCAGAGTGTTATAAATGAAATCCATGGGAGACGCATTTAATCAGTGCAGAAGTACATTATAAATGCAAATGTACAAAACGTGAATCATTTTTATTTCACACTGCATTTCAAATGACAGAACAAAAATAGGTTCTAATAGCACAGCTACACAGATACTAACAAAGAGACATTTATTATTATTATTATTATTATTATTATTATTATATTTCAATAAAAGATGTATTTTTGAACTTTTATTAAAAGAATCTGTAAGAAATGTTTCTTGAGCAGCAAATCAGCATATTAGAATGATTTCTGAAGGATCATGTGACACTGAAGACTGGAGTAATGATGCTGAAAATTCAGCTTTGCATCACAGAAATAAATTGCATTTTACTATATATTCAAATAGAAAACTGTTATTTTAAGTTGTAATAAGATTTCACAATATTTCTGTTTTTAATATATTTTTGATCAAATAAATGCAGCTTTGGTGAGCAGAAGAGACCCGGTCTCTTGTACGGTGGTGTAGCTACGTCGCCCTCAACAGCAGCACATAATTACTGTTAGCATAATTCAGTTTGTGCCGCTAAGAGTTTTTATCCAGCTGCCCCTCTTGAATTATGAGCCGAAAGTGACTGTGCCTCTAAAGTTAATAGAAGTATTGATTTGTGTGAGTTGTGTGGCTAGTGGAGCAGTGCTGTTTTACTGTGTGTGTGTGTGTGTGTGTGTGTGTGTGTGTGTGTGTGTGTGTGTGTGTGTGTTTGGCTGAAGGTTCAGCACACAGCTAATTTCAGAGCTTTCAAACAAATGCCTGAACACTGATGTAAACACATTAACACTGATTGGAAATGAAATAATTTGACTATTAACAGACTAAATACATGGTGATACATACTGCCAGCTGGACATGTTTGGATGCATCTTATCACATTGTCTTGTTCTTATCATATATTTAAATCCACTTTATAGAGATGGAAATCAAATTTTACCACAATATCAGTTTAATATTTTTATATATTTTTGTGCTTTTTCTCTGTCCTCAACTTTACTTTCCATCCTGTCTGTCCCTTTAATTTTAATTTAGTTTAGTTAATTTATTTGTTGTTTGAGGTACATTGGGCTAAACAGGGGGGAAAAAAATTAAAAACTTAAAAAATTTAATAAAAATTTTTATAAAATAAAATAATAATAAAATATAAATAAATAAAATCAAAAGACAGAAAAGGTTAAATAAAAGCATTAAAATTATGACAATTAACGTATTTCACAGCTTTCCTATTTTTTAAACTTGATATTATTTTAGGTATTGTTGAACTGCCTCAAAATTAAAAACAAATGCTAATTTTCCTCAGTTCCTTATCATTCAAATTACATAATTTTAGAGGGAAAACAGAAGTATTAAAGAGTATAAGTTTGATGAATTCTGAGATGTTTTGTGGTAGTTGCACTGTGTCACTCTGACATATTCAATCCTTTCTGATGAAATTACAAAAATATGTATATGTATAATGTCAAAATATGGTTACAAAAATATAAAAATGAACTTAATTTTAACTCCAATTCTTTCAGAGAGCAATTATGACTAATTTCAGCTCTTATCTTCATCCTGTTAGGAGTCCAGTTCATTTTCTCACCATTGCACATAATCAACTCATAATTAATAACTTTGACCAGAGAGAGCATATTTCTGCAAGTATTGCATATGCTTTCGCAGAAATACTTTCTTAAATTACGATTCAAGCATATTCACTTTTTGAAGGTTAGACTTCAAAAGGTTCTTCAGAACAGGAATGACTGGAGGATGGGTTAGATAAGCTGAATTAGCTTGCAGAAAGGTTTGCCAGTCTGGGAAACCTCTATCAGTTCAGCTGCACTAGAGAAAACTCTGACAGAGCGTTTGATGGATGGGAATCTGTCAAATCTGTTTGGAGGGTGTGGAAAAAGCCAAGTCAGCTTGACATCGAGTAGGAATACAGTAAACTGGATGTTAGAAAACATAAATGGAGCAGCCTTTGAAATTCCAATGTGTGTGTGTTAGTATTACTGATGTATAGTTCTTGTTAATGTTTTGAATTAAATTTTTATGTGATTTTTTCTGTTTTTGTTTTAAAGTTTTAGCAGTTGAAGTTAAAGTTGTTTTTTTAATGTGTAATAGTTGATATTATTATTCATTAGTTTAAGTTTATTTAGGTAGCTCTTCAAGTTTTTTTTCTATATATATATATATATATATATTAGTGCTGTCAATCGATTAAAAAAAAATTAACTAATTAATCGCACATTTTTCTAAAATTAATCGCGATTAATTGCGATTAATTCCACCTAACATTAAAGTTTTTAAATATACTTTTATATTACAATAATTTTGCATTCAATCTTCAAATGTACAATGTACAAACAACATAAAGACAGTATATTTTTAATATTTCTTTAATGGCATCTTTTTTATGATTGAAGAGCCAACATCACTGACTATCAATACTTTGAATGTCTCTATAAAATAGTTTTTCTCCTGAATATTTAACCATTGACTGTAGCCATTCAGCATTACAGTATAATTTAGAGCTATCAATTTTAACATTTATTAGACTTAACTTCTAATTTAAGTGAATTTGAAACAATCTTCACATGAACCTAATAAATGACATATTTAGCTACTTGTGCCCTTCAGCAGAAATATACAGAAAATGAATATAGTTACCAAACTCTAAATTCTAAATTAAATATAGATGAACCCCTTAAAGCTATAAAAGTTATTGATTTCCTCTTTTTTCTTTTGTTCTTGGGTTAATAGATATCACAGCAGCTAGTTATTAACTTATTTGCCTGCTATTGCTTTAAAACTACTGCTGAACGTGACGCGGATCTGACATGCAACTCTCTTTACCTTTTCCCACTTCAGGTCTTAAAGTCTCTGCTAATGAGCGGACGAGTTGAATCGGGTGTTTTAGATGAGGGAGACAGTGCTGGGGTGCCTCAGGACAGTTTTTAAAACCATTTCAGAACATGTTCTTAAATGTCTTTGACTAGCATATATAATATTGCATTGCATACACGCAGTTTTAAGGCAGCTTTGTCGCCTTTAGTAACTTCATGCCTTAACTGACGGCATAACTAGGACATTGCATGCACATTAGTTTCTTTAAAGCTGTTGATATGAAATGATACGACCTGTGTAGCCACTTAGTATAGATATATTTGAAGGCGCGCGCTCTGACACAGTATCTTTTCAGCTCGTTTATTTCGCACCTAGCGCAAGCTTTAAACGCGTCTCGCGTCTCCGTTTGATGTGGTCATAAGAACGTTCTACATCCCCAAAATAAATAATCCTTTTTCAAAGAAAGAGGTAGCAGTGCAATGGCCAAACAGCCCGCCCTGCGTTAATTGCGTTAAATATTTTACGCGTTAATCAAAAAAATTAATCGCATGCGATTAACGCGCTAGGCTGACACCACTAATATATATATATATATTTTTAAATCTATCTCTAAGGAAAAGAAATTAGTGTGTAGCCAAGTATATTGACCCATACTTGGGTATGCTACATTTAGCCATCCAAGTGCATGCACACAGTAGTGAACATACACCTGGAGCAGTGGGCAGCCAATGCTGCAGCACCCAGGGAGCAGTTTGGGGGTTTGGTGACTTGCTCAAGGGTCTCACCTCAGTCGTGGTATTGAGGGTGGCAAGAGTGCTGGTTATTCACTCCCCCCACCTACAATCCCTGCCGGACCTGAGACTCAAACCCACAACCTTTGGGTTACAAGTCCAACTCTCTATCCATTAGGCCATGGCTGCCTAATATTATATTTTCTATTATATTTTCTATTATTTAACATTTATTTATTTCAAGTAATAAAAAAGGTTTTTTTTAAATGCCCAAAAATTCCTCCTACTTCATCTTAAAACAAGTTCAGTTGCTGAATTTATGTATCATCAAATTGGCCAATTATTTCAACTTTCATTATATTAAACCAACTTGAAAAAAATATTTGAATCTTGGATAACTTTGAAACTTTAGTTGTTATTATAATGAGTTAAAATAATGGGAAAACATATGCTGACATGACTTATTCATCATATCATTTTTACAGTGCTATATTTTTTTAAAGTTATTTGAACTATTTAACTATTTAACTTTTTAAATACATCTTCCTGGTCTTATTATGCAAAATCCATCAGTGCATGTCCAAAAGTAAAAAGTTCCTTTTATGTTGATGATTTTAGGCTAGAAAATCCATTAGACATGTGTTAAAGTACAGTGTGAACAAACCCTAAAACAAAAACAACAGTCCATTTAGTTTAATGGAAGTTGAACATTGTTGGGGAAATAAAAAAGGTGAGCAAAACGTTACTGGGCTACACTTGATGAAAAATTCCATTAGGCGAATGTACTCTTACCAAAATAATTATACAGAATGTAACTGAACCCTTGAAAGTGCCACTTGATCATTTAAAATATGTACTTTGCGTCATGAACCACCTGGTCTGGAGTAGTAATAACGTCTTTCTGCTGTATTTCAAATCAGGAGTCCAGTTTATGACACAGCTCTTGCACTCTTTGTATTTGGACTCTACAAACTCTGGCATGAACGAAACACAAAAAACTAACTAAAAGAAAGGGTTTATTTTCAAAAAAAACCTCTTACAGTGCAAACCTTGATAAGAGTTAGGTAAAATGTTGGCCATACTGCCAGGAAAATGATTTGTAGCATTTAAATGAATTGAACAGCAAATGAAAAGCTGAGGTATTCTTGGGCTGATCGATCGCGCAGCACTGTGGGAAATAAATACTCATGTTGAGAGGAGGGGAACTTGTGGTTCTTATGATGGATAACAAATGCTTTTGCTGTGCTGAATCATCAGCTCATTTCGAGCACTGCTTCCTCTGAGTATATGAGATAAAAGAGGGAGTGATGCGAGGAAAAACATAAATCTACTTTTTAATGAAAGTGATCATAACATGACCAGAATTGCTGTCAAGCTCCTCAATACTGCTGTCTTTGAATTTAAAGCATGTACAATTTGTCACGGTAATGCTTTTTGCCATTACCTCCACTTCAGGAAAGTTTGGGGGAAAAAAAACCTGGTTGCAGATAAGACCTTGACAGGTAAATCCCTTGAGATGTTCTGATGTCGGAACTTTGATTCAATGTGTCAGTGAGGCTTTCTATCAGTGGAGGATTCTTATCTAGAGTAGACAAACGAATCGTTCGTAAGCATGACAGAGCCATTTATCGGTTCAGTGAGTCAGTGAATTGTTCATTCGACTTATTTCGAGTCAGGTACATTTGAAAGAGGCGGTTCTCGGTTTAGCGTTGTGAGTTGTTCATTTGAGAATCACTCGTTGGGCTTATTTCGAGTAAGGCAAGTTTGAACGAGGCAGTTCTCATTTTTAAATCGTTGTGAGTTTTTTTGTTTTGTTTTGTTTTGTTTTCTTTTGAGAACCACTCATCGGATACTGATTCATGAGTCACTGAATTGTTAATGTTAGAAGCACAGAATAATAAGGCTTGATGGGATAGTTCACCCAAAAATGAAAATTCTGTCATTAATTACTCACCTTCATGTCGTTCCAAACCCGTAAGACCTTTTTTCATGTTCAGAACACAAATTAAGATATTTTTGATGAGATCCGAGAGCTCTCTGACCCTCCCATAGACAGCAAGGGTCCTAACATGATTAAGGTTTAGAAACGTAGTAAGGACATCGGTAAAACAGTCCATGTGACATCAGGTGTTCAACCAAAATTTTATGAAGCTACGAGAATACTTTTTGGAGAGTATCACGACGCATATGCGTGCTTTGAATTGGACGTAAACAACATATGTTTACGTTCAGATCAAAGTGCATGCATGCGTTGTGATACTCTGGAAAATGGCATCCTAGGGTGACGTGGAGGAGACGAATTGTTGAATAAAGTTATTTTTGTTCTTTGCGCACAAAAGGTATTCTCGTAGCTTTATAAAATTATGGTTGAACCACTGATGTCACATGGACTGTTTTACCGATGTCCTTACTACGTTTCTGTGCCTTGATCATGTTAGGACCGGGTGTCTCACTCGTGCTTAAAAGTGAAGCTGCAGGCTCTTTGATCGCCCCCTGGTGGCTGGCTGCAGTACAGGTCATAAACCCCGCCCTCTCCATGTAAACGAATGGGACTTCAGTCAAAATAAAAAAATAAATTACACTTCCAATACAATTTTCCGAAATATGGTTTTGGTCATTTAAGGTAGTTGTTATCACGCTGATATATGTTCAATTGTTCGTTTTTGTGATAAGTTTGATTTTAGCTAGTAATTTGATGCTATAAAAACGGGGCGTGTCGTTATGGTTGATTGGGTCTGCGGGAGTTTGGGCGGGAGTCTGATTCCGCGGCTCCACCCCACGACTCTACTGCGCAGACTCTGGCTCCAAATGACGTCATTTACTCAAGATGGCAACGGCCATACTGAGATGTATTGGCTTCACTTTTCTATAGTGGAAGGAAGTGGAGACGTGTCGTCCATCTTTTTTTACAGTCTATGGTTAGGACTCTTGCTGTCTGTGGGAGGGTTAGAGAGCTCTGGGATCTCATCAAAAATATCTTAATTTGTGTTCTGAAGATGAACAAAGGTCTTACAGGTTTGGAAAGACATGATGGTGAGTAATTAATGACAGAATTTTCATTTTTAGGTGAACTATCCCTTTAACTGTGGAAGAATCTCTCAGACCAGTTTGGTGAACTGGTTAGTTTGATTTACAGAAAAGATCCGAGTCATCATCAGAAATTCACATTACATCGGTGACGCAAGAGTGGCTGATGGCGTGATGCTGTTGGTAAACATTGGAGTGAACGGACCATGGAGGACAACATATTAGAAATGGTAAAATGTTCTCTGACTTGTTATAGGACAATGACTGACATAATATCATGTGAGTAGCCCAATATCTTGATAGCCTATATGAATTTTAATGTGTTAATTAGCTAGCGTACGTCGCTGACGTCGATTAAGTTGAATTGTAGCTGAAACGTTCAGCACGAGAACTGCGGAAGAAAAATCCCGTTCAGTACAATTTTTTATCATGTTTTTGAAATTAATTTAGTGAAAATAAAAGTAAACAACATTATTCATTCTTAAATTGCATCCACGATAATGACATTATAGGATGAGAATGCAAAAAAAAAGAACTAAATTGAGAATATAACTTGAGAATTGAGCTGAATGACTGTCTTCTATAGAGTTGGTTTATAACTGAATTGGATTAACTTTGCAACACTGTTACTGAACTGAATTCACCGTTTAACTGAATTGTGCTGAAACTGTATTTGCATTACGGTTTAAATCGAAGTTGTCTCATAATCGATTCATTTTTGCAACACTGTTATTTTCCTGTTCGTTACTGTGAAGCTGCTTTGAAACAGTCTGTATTGTCTAAATTGTCCCGATGCCGGAGACCGCGGTTCGAATCCCGCGCGGGGCGAGTAGGACCGCAACATAAAGCTTTAAGATTTCCAGTGGTAAGATTTGCATTGCACTCACCAATGGTTGGTGATAAAACGTTTATTGGACTTGAACTGTAGTGTTACCACCTTGAAGTTCCCATTATAAAGTGTAGCAGAGGCCAGCAGGTAAGTGCTGTGCAGGTTAAACCTCACTCCCTGATCTCAAGTGGCACTCTAGTGACTGACGTTAGAGCCCGTGGCCTTTAGCTTCCTTGTTAGAGCGCCTGCCTCCCATGCTGGAGACCACGGTTCAAATCCTGCTCGGAGCGGGGTGAGTAGGACCGCAACATTGGTGCCGTGACCCGGATTGGAGTGAGGTTTAGGAGGGTGAGTGTAGCAGAGGCTAGCGGGTAAGTGCTGTGCAGGTTAAACCTCACTCCCCGATTCCGGAGGCTGCAGTTCGAATCCCGCTCGAAGCGGGGTGAGTAGGACCGCAACATGAAGCTTTAAGATTTGCATTGCACTCACCAATGGTTGGTGATAAGTCACCAGAAATACTGGAATTATTAGCATCTTTATTGTGGTTGAGAACAGACATGTAGCACATTTGCATTTTTTTTTCATCAGACAAGACACTGGTGTTTAGCTGTTTTGTCCTTCACATGAATGAAGGATACATTCATTCATGACTTCATTTATATGACTTCAGCTGAGGCACTTATATCATGCAGTGCAGACTATAGCTCTCTGCAAATGCGCACACTTCATCAAGGACAACAGAATCAAACCACATTAGGGGATCGTAAGAGCCGACAAATGAAAGAGACAGATGCCAAGAAGACAACATTAAGATGAATGCAGTTTATGGCGTTTTTCATCTTTAGCCGTTTCCAACAAGGCCTTCAGTCAAGGTTTTGTCTTCTTACAAAACATAATCACAATTAAGATCTTACTTTATGCAAGTCTGTAAATGCGAATGCTTGACCAATGTATTACTAGTATGCAGTCCAATTGTACATAATGTATTTGCAGTGGTGCTGCTCAAGGGGGCGATAGAGTTAACTGCAAATTACTGTGCCATCATATCATAAATAAACATGCTGACTCTAACTAACTGTTGCTCCACCATGACTGTGCAAAAGAAAACTGACAGTAAAAGACGGCTACAGCACCCCTTGTGGCAACACTAAGAATGCAGCTTTGTTTGCGTACAAAATTGCGTAGCTAGACGTTTTCCGTGCCTTACTTGGATGTGTACCTCATTTATCATTATGAAATATAAAAATATACTTTTGCTCCCTTGTTTAACTACAAATTCAGGATGCATTGGTTGTGAGAACGTCAGGTTAGTGTCTGATTTTGGCTTGTTTGTGCTTCGTTTTGGAGTGATTTCATTTTACTGAAGCCCATCCAGGGCAGGAGCAAAAAAGAGGATATGGGTGTCAAAATCAACTTCATTTCGGGATTCATGCCTTCTTTTTTAACACAGTGTTGGTTGGGAAGAATTCAACTGGTTGTTGGTTGGGAAGTTTCCATCAAGATGTCTTCAAAGCTAGCGATGCTGTATGCGAGAACATGACTAGCAGCTTAGACATCCATCTGTGTACTGGTTGAAACATGATGTTAGGGTTTGATTGAATGCAGATTTTTTTATTAGCCGAAGTTATGGGAAAAATGTGATCTGCTAGTCGTCCAAGTGCTGCTCCTCCCAGGTGGAGGTGGGAATGGCGCTGTAGGGGTCCATGATGACTTTGGCACAGCGGATGATCATTGCCACCAGCAGCAGACAGAGGAAGGCGATGCATGCCAGGGTCAGACCCTGGTCCACATCCACAAAAGCGGGGTCTGGCGTAGTCTCCTCCATCGCTTCGGTCTGTCCGCATCAGTCTGGGCCTCTGCTACCATCCTGATCGCTTATCTGCGGGTGAGGAGACGGAGAGAGAATTAAATTGCTGCCTGCCAGAAAGCCCAATAAACTGAGCTGGCTGAACGAATCCACATAATGGATTTTAGGTTCAGCACACCTTAAACTCACAGATCACAGATTATCTGTATTATTTGCTCTGTAAAGGGGCCGTTCATTCAGGACATGGCTTTACATTCTGTCTGAGCTAATTTTCAGTTGTTTGGTTTTGTCAGTTGAACGTTTCGGCCAATCATGCTGCATCTCTGAAAGACTTTTCAGTGCCTCTATACTATATGGAGTGAGAGAGGAGTTGTTTGTGGATATGACTGTAGAATTAAGAAACCAACAATCATACTTAGCTCCTGTGTATGCACTACAAACTGATGATCAATAGTCATAACTCTACCTAAACTAATTTAAATGGGCACTTTTTTTTTCAACCAATGCTAATAACTTTAAAATGGATAACTGTGCCATTTTGGACAATTAACAGTCATTTCCTAAATCTACCAATGTCAATGTTCTATCAATGGATAGAACAGTTTCTGTTTTCAGAGAAAATTAAGCTTAATGCATTATTAAATGTACATCACATTAACAGTTATTAAACTGTATTGTTTATTTATATCCCTATATATTAAATTGCTCTCTGTGTATTATATGGTTAGAAAACAGAATCAAATAAAAACAAAGGAACTAAAATGAAAAGTAGTGAGAAAACTTGTACATACTGTATTTTATACCATATATACAAAACTTTCAACATTGATAATAATCAGAAATGTTTCTTGAGCAGCAAATCAGCATATTAGAATGATTTCTGAAGGATCATGTGACACTGAAGACTGGAGTAATGATGCTGAAAATTCAAAATTTTTTCAAATGTTTTTGATCAAATAAATGCAGCCTTGGTAAGAGACTTTTTTCAAAACATTGAAGTCTTCAAAACAATCTTCTAGAAAACTTAAAGGGGTCATGAACTGAGAAATCAAAATTCCCTTGCCTTGATGATGCTGTGCCAAATAAATAATGTTGCAGCAAGTGTGAGTAACTGTTTTTATATACGGTCTGGTCACTATTGCTTTGTCTCTTCTCACAGCAGCACCCACCTATGAGGAATGTTGCTGTCAAACATACACAACTGTTAGCCAATCATAGCAGTGGGCGTTTACTTCCGAGTCTACAATCCGCCACGCCTATTCAAACAGAGCGTTCTGATGAGGGGGGTTTAAATCAGGACAGAAAATAGCCTATTACTTCTAAATTGTTATGTTTTTTTGATGTAAAAATCTTGATAACATTATAAGGGGACCTCAGAGAACAGTACAAAATAATAAGAAAGGCAGTTCATGACCCCTTTAATGCACACATCTAAACTCTATACTCTTTGTATTGCATCGCTTCTTGTTTTACTTTCCCCTTAGGATGATTCTTCATTTGTTTCTTTGCATTATGCATCTGCTAAATGAATAACTGTAAACGTTTATTTGTCATTGCCGTTGTACAGTAATGTGTTTCATAGTTTGTAATCATACAGCGTGCTGCATTTATGGGCTTTATGAATCATTGATGAGATCATTAAATAAGTATTATGAATGTGATGTTCAGTCATTATAGTGCCTTATTAGTAATTTAAAAGAAGTGCAGAGTGATGAAAATGTTTTGCATGATAAAAGTGAGCACAAAGCTTGCTTTAGTCTCCTGTGTTAGAGAGCAACGTTTAGTGAAGTACAGATCGCTGATGTAACAGCTGATCATTCCCTAAAGATGCCAAGCACAATTTGGTTGAGATTTTATTTCCTAGTTTTTATATCTAGGTATAAGGATAAGAGTTTAATCGATTCCTATCGGATTAGTAGCAGATTGCGCGTCAATATCTGCTCTTTTATTCATCTGCTGCAGCTTCGGTCAATTTTATTGTCTGCACACAAAAAGGAAACAAATAAAACCTGTGGCTAATGCATTTCTTATTAGCATTGATTTTCTTTTTACTGTCCTTTGATTATGACTGGCTGTGATGTAGATCTGCTACTGGTTATTGACTCTGGTGTGTGTTGCATAAACTTCAATTGTGCAAGGTCACGTTGCTCACCAACAGGTGGTAGTTGAGTATGTTTACACAAATATATTTAAAACATCAAATACACAACAAATGCATTCAGATGAGTAGCTTTTTAACCTGAAATGGGAAACGATTTCTTCTGGCTAAAATACAAGTCCTTTATCCATAATACTGCTTTCTCCAGTGAAAAAGTAGTCTCGTCTGAATCAGGAGAGAAATAGGCACAGGTCAAGCACTGGTTACAAGTGAAAACAGTGCAAAATCATTCTAAGCAAATATTTCAGTCGATTTTGATGCGAGAGGAGGAAGCATTTATATGGGATATGGACTTGATGGATTTTCTTACAAACACACTTTTCACTTCACAAGACGTTAATTGATGGTCTGGAGTGGTGTGGTTTACTTGTGGATTATTGTGAAGTTTTTATCAGCTGTTTGGATTCTGACGGCACCCATTCACTGCAGAAGATCCATTGATGAGCAAGTGATGTAATTCTACATTTCTCCAAATCTGTTCTGATGAAGAAACAAACTCATCATCTTGGATGACCCGAGGATGAGGTTAGGTTGGTACTTTTTTTTTCAGCAAATTATTTTTTTATCCTAAGTTTGTAAATGGTTCATGGATCAGAACATTTTATTGAAACATTTTTTCATTTTTACAAAGATGAGAGAAATATTTCTGAAACCGGGAAAATCGCAAAGGTCACTGTTGCACTCTATTAGTCCCGCAGCTCTGCTGGGTAAGAATGTTCTTTTGTAGGCAACGATATTGAACATGTACAGACATTATTTGAAGTCATTTTAAGTGACATTATGTGAAGGTAATGAGGGAACACTGTAAGGATTTTAATGTGGAAACTAAGCACAAAACTTGAACAGTGTTTTTTTTTATATCAGTTATATCATAAAGTTATTTTGCAAGAGGCCTTAGATTTCTGCATATTTGAAGTGAATAGTAAGGGTGTTATCAAAAGATTGTGGGAGTTCTTTTACTGTACTTGAGCTAAATAATGAGATCTAAACCTGTAATGTTCTTTAATGCAGTTCACTCAA
Organism: Tor tambroides; assembly: GCA_021397915.2. Classification (NCBI taxonomy): domain Eukaryota; kingdom Metazoa; phylum Chordata; class Actinopteri; order Cypriniformes; family Cyprinidae; genus Tor; species Tor tambroides. Next base: position 14,661 of record JAFVLL020038650.1, read on the forward strand.
TGTACAGAACATTTCTCATTTATCACAGTGCATTTGAGCACCAAATTCAATATGTGATGCTTCACCGAGTCTTCACGAGGAGGCTATCAATATGATGATATAGCGCTATTCCAAACAAACTTAATGACCTCCATTTTATCTCAAAACAATATCAATAAACACCAAGAATGGATCAGAAGCTGAAAGTACCTTTAGCTCTTGAATACTAAATAGGCTGGTATGAGTCATTTTATATGAAATGATGGTAACACTTTAGCATAGGGACCAATTCACACTATTAACTAGTTACGTATTAGCATGCCTATTAATAACATATTGGCTGTTTATTAGTACTTATAAAGCACATATTCTACATTCCTAATCCTACCTAATACTTAAACTTAACAACCACCTCATTAACTATCAATAAGCAGCAAATTAGTAGTTTATTGAGGCAAAATTCATAGTTAATGGTTTGTTTGGACCTTAAAATAAAGTGTGACCGAAATGATTATGTTTTTGTCACAATATAGTTATTTATATATTAAATGTAGCAGTGCCTAATTATGGGTAATTCAGTAAATTAAATGAGGTACTTCATTTCAGGTATCTCATCTCATTTTATGTATTTATTGTTATTTATTGTTAAATGCTCCAACTATCTATTTTCAATTCAATTATACTATATACTATATATTCTAAATTCTGATATTAATCATAAGTTATTGATATAGTTCTGCAAATATTTGCTTTGCAAGGTCTTCCCCATCTCACTTTGTATTTTTGCATGTTTTCTTCTCACTTTTGCATGTAAATAATGAAAAGCAATCTTGACCAGCCTGATGTTCTATCAGTCACTGTCCTGTCTCATTTGTATGACATTGCATTAGTTATTCTAGTTTGTAGTACAAAACTAACAATGTGCATGGAAAAATCAAAGTAAATTGAACATAAAACCAGCAACACTTGTGGAATAGAGAAATCAAAGAACAAAAAGCAGCTATAGATTATGCCAATGCATTTCAGCACACTGGCCTTCACCAGGGCGACAAAAATCCATTCTCTCTCCAGCCATCCTACAACATGTCCTCTAGACCCAATCCCCTCACACCTTCTCCAAGAAATCTCTCCCACACTTTTACCAGCACTCACACACATCAACACATCTCTCCTCACAGGCACCTTCCCCACCGCATTCAAGCAAGCCCGGGTTAACCCCACTGCTCAAAAAAAACCTACATTAAACACTTCACTTTCAGATAGCTACAGACCTGTTTCTCTCCTTCCATTCTTAGCCAAAACCCTCGAACGAGTTGTTTTCAACCAGGTATCATTGTTTCTTTCACAGAACA
>JAFVLL020038651.1:0-27859 GCA_021397915.2 Tor tambroides
CACCTAAATAATGTTTTTTTTTTTTTTTTGCAAAACCTTAATCATGGTTTAAAATAATTATGCATTATGTAACTGATGTGTGATTCTATATACTTCATTAACCTTAAGTTAATTTTCAGGAGACTGACAAAAAAAAAAAAAAAAAAGTATGAGAAACAGATCTGTGTATTCTCTGTCTTCACCACAGGGAGGCCCTATAGACTAGCAATGTAGAGGCAGATGGATGCATAGAGGAATACACATGCTAAAATGACTAATTATTGTAATTTCATTGTTAATTTCAGCATAAATTGATCTTTTTTCTTCCCTGCGCAGGTTAAAGACATGAAAAGAATTGCTGCCTAAAAAAGGCACAATAAACTGATGGCCAAAATATTTCAGATGGTTGACATGTGGATCCACATTTCACCCTTCCTAATACCTGAGTGCATTTGGTTATAAGAGAAGTTTATCCTTTGATTGAGGTAACTATCATGCCCCCATGGATTTTAGTTTTTTCCTTTTTTTTGTCTCTGCTAAACCTTAAGTTTATAGCTCTGGGGGAAAAAACAATCTGTTTAAAGTGATTATTTAATTTAAAGCAAAGAGCTTGTTGTGCGCTCGCTTATGAAATTTTTGGAGGAATAATATTAATAATTCATGAACATATGAAATATTCATTCTTATAATGCTTTTCATCCTCTTCCTTTGTTTACTGCATTTTGAAAACATTTCAGTATGTTACAGTTAGCACAGGCCTTAGCAGAGAAATCTGCTCCTAAAGCCTGATGAACTAATTCCTAGATAACCCTCTGAAATATTAGCGCTTTATTTCTTCTTCTTAAGTCCTTCCATTTTTTATATCAACCAAAGACCTCAGTGTTTATTCCCCATGGTGGTCTTTTCCTTGTACTCAGCATCACAGAAAGCAGAAACAGTTTTCCAGTGAACCATTCCAATCAGTGCTGCACCATAAAAACTGTCAATATGCTGATAGGTTACTGACATAAAGACTTCTGTTTAATCTGCCGGCAGGTTACAGGCAAGAAAGCATTTCTAAAAGCTGGTTAAATTGACAGTAAATCACCCTGACAAGCTGAGCTCTCGATGTAGGATTGTTATTATGCTCATAAATGTTTGCTTTGAGCAGTAAAAGGTGCCAACAATTATCCGGGAACACATTATTTATTACATGATTTAGTAATTCTGCATAGTCTGCTAGTAGGTATTAACAGTGTCATAAAGAATACTCTGCTTATGCTTAATACATTTTATTGCTAACATAAATATAATTTTATTATATAAACTAATTGTTAACATAGCATTATGTAATTATTCACTGCCTCTTATGTTGTTCCAAATTCATATGACTTTATTTACATTTTTGAAGATTATCCTGGCCTTTTTACAATGTAATGAAAGTGAATCAAGCTTCAAAATGATGAAAAACATCATAAACATGGTCCATATTATGCACTATATTCAATGTCTTCTGATGCCTGAAATGTACTTTATTCACTGAAAAAGTACTTCACTGAAAAATTTTGTTTTGTTTTGTGTGAGTCAGATCTTCTTTCAATGATTTATTTACAAATTGGACTAAACAAGTCCTCATTTGTCCTCCATTTGACTTAAGATGACTTGGTATGCAAACAATTCGTTAGTTTTGAAGCTTGGAAGCTCCATTCCTCCAGTCCTCTACTGATAATAATTATTTGGAAAAGAACGGCCAGTACATTATTAAAATTTTCTCACAGGTTTGGAACAACATGAGGGTGAGTAAATGGTGATTTGGGTGAACTAATACATTAACTACTAATATGAGTTAACCAATCTTTAGGCCGGGGCGAGAGAGGCAGAGGACAGCTGTGTGGGGGCACATTTCTGGGATTCAGTCACTATCACATTTTCATGTCCTCTGATTCAGTCTACACATGGGAGGTGGAGGCTGTGACCGCACACTAAATTCAGAAGTGACCTTTAGCTGTGATTTGACACAAGCCTCAGTGGAAATTTGATTTCGGTTTTGTTCTGTCCTGCAGTTGCCAGGACACACTGTGTGATGGAGACGTGTTGTGATGTGCCTTGTGTATCACAAGACCATGTGATAGCTTGAGTAAATATCAATGTCCCTGCTGCCTGTCCCAAAGTGTGCAATTTATGAATGCATGAAGCAAACATGTTAGCATGATATGAAAATATAACCAAGTTTATGAATCATGAAATAGCTTTGAGCTTAACAGTGCCATACGAGCCTGACTGTGATTTAGAAACAATCTGTGAGATGTTCACGCTCTAAATTATGCTGATTGATGAAACATGCATTATGAAAGTGTGGAGCTGTGGTGTAAGGTTGAAGGCTCTTTATGTTATTACCGCATCAGACTCTAAGCAGTCATTACTCAACCATGTAATAGTAAATGTAGCTTCTCCTGTAATTATAGGCCTGCTCTATCCCCTCTCTATCATATTTAACTAAGAACCCGTGTCTAAAGGAGAAATTAAAGTCAATATCGCACAATACGTTTCTAAATGATCATTTACTTCAATGTACTAAAATTACCCTCCACCAGATGTGTTTCACCCATCACAAATCACCACTTTCATCCATAGCTTATATCACTGTCATCTACAATTATAGCGCATAGTGGCAGGGGACTGTCTCTCAGGTGCTTAATTGAATCTGTACAGAAAGAATGATGCAAAAATCTTACCATAATATTGAGGCTGCACTGCTTCCAGCACTGTTGCTGAAACTTACATCAGAACACATAAGGGAAGCGTGCATAATGAAGTTTTTACAATGGGATATAATATATATTTTTGCAAGATTTTTGTAAATGCATAAACTTAAGTATTTATCAGAGTAGATTTTAGAGATAGAGCAGAGTAGATCTTTGAGATGTACAAAGTATAATGCTAAGGTCTCATTTAGTGTGTGTGTGTGTGTGTGCATGCATGTGTGTGTATATATATATATATATATATATATATATATATATATATATATATATATATACAGTACATACATACATACATACATACAGTAGTCAACATTTGAAGTGGATCCAAAAATTTAATCAAAGTTGTCCTAAGACAAGAACACATTTTGGGTTTCGTGTTAGGACAACTTTGATGAAAGGTTTTGATCCACTTCAGATGTTGACTAGTGTATATGTATATACAGGTGCATCTCAAAAAATTAGAATATCGTGAAAAAGTTCATATTTTTATTGTAACATTTCAAAAAGTCAAACTTTCATATATTCTAGATTCATTACGTTAAGTAAAACATTTCAAAAGTTTACAGCTCATGAAAGTCAAAAATCCAGTATCTCAAAATACTAGAATATTTCCTAAGATCAATCAAAAAAAGGATTTGCCAAACAGAAAAGTTCAAGTTCTTTAAAGTATGTTCATTTATGCACTCAATATTTGGTCGGGGCTCCTTTAGCACAAATTCCAGCATCAGTGAGATGTGGCATGGAAGCGACCAGCCTGTGGCAATGCTGAGGCACTATAAAGCCTTCAGCTCATCTGTATTGTTGGATCGACTGTTTCTCATTGTTCTCTTGAAAATATCCCATAAATTCCATATTGGGTTCAGATCAGGCATGTTGACTGGCCAATCAAGCACGGTAATATCATGGTCTGCAAACCACTTGGAAGTGGTTTTGTCACTATGGGCAGGTGCTAAAGTCCTGTTGGAAAAGGAAATCAGCATCTCCATAAAGCTTGTCAGCAGATGGATGCATAAAGTGCTCCAAAATCTCCTGGTAGACGGCTGCATTGACTTTGGACTTGATAAAACACAATGGACCAACACCAGAAGACGTCACGGCACCCCAAATCATCACTGACTTCGTAAACCTCACACTGAACTTCAAGCAGCTTGCATTCTGTGCCTCTCCAGTCTTCCTCCAGACTCCAGACGTTGATTTCCAAATGAAAAGCAAAATTTACTTTTATCTGAAAAGAGGACTTTGGACCACTGAGCAACAGTCCAGTTCTTTTTCTCCTTAGCCCAGGTAAGATGCTTCTGACGTTGTTTCTGTTTCAGAAGTGGCTTGGTAGCCCTTTTCCTGAAGATGTCTGAGTGTGGTGACTCTTGATGCACTGACTCCAGCTTCAGTCCACTCATTGTGAAGCTCTCCCAAGTGTTTGAATCAGCTTTGCTTAACCGTATTCTCTAGCTTGCGGTTATCCATGTTGCTTGTGCACCTTTTCCTACCCAATTTCTTCCTTTCCGGTCAACTTTGCATTTAATATGCTTTGATACAGCACTCTGTGAACAGCCACCCCTTTCAGTAATGACCTTCTGTCACTTACCCTTTTTGTGGAGGGTGTCTTCCCCATTATTGTGGTTTCAAAGAACAAGAGAGACCCTGAATTTATACTGTAGGGATGGTCATTTAATGAAGCTCAAATGTAAAGATACTGGATTTTTGACTTTCATGAGCTGTAAGCTCTAATCATCAAAATTAAAACAAAAAAACTTTTGAAATGTTTTACTTTACATGTAATGAATCTAGAATATATGAAAGTTTCACTTATTGTGATAAGTTACAATAAAAAAATGAACTTTCACTATATTCAAATTTTTTGAGATGCACCTGTATATATGTATATATGCATATACCATATTATTGTTTTACTGTATCAAATAAATAAGGCTTAATGTTTCAAAACCATGCCACCGACCAATCACTATTCTCTATGCAAATATTACAATGACATCACTGTTGGCTGTTAGATTTGCAGTGTTTTATCAGTGTACGTCAATGGGTCTTGCTCTTTAATTAGAGTGCTTCAGCTGATCTGAGATCTGCTACAACACAGTTGTAATTGTTCTTGCAGTCGCTGGCCAAGGTGCTGAACATAATTAAATCATCCCATGCAGCAGAAACAGGACTTCACACCTATAGTATCCTCCTTTGAGCCTTTGTGTAATTGTTCCCATGGAAATGTAGCAGTTTAGACTTTGATTTGGAGAGCCATGCGTGTTTTAATGCAGTTTTTGAAGAAGTCATATTCCCGCAGGCCGGCTTACTAATGTGTGTGCAAAGTCTGCAAAGTTACGCTGCATTCATTTGCACAGAGTCTGAGTTGACACCAGAGGCTGTGAAAATAACACTCATGCCTGCCAAAACGGTGCCTGAGCCAGATAAAAAAGAAACCCCAAAAGTGTGATTTTCATATTTTTTTGGAATATTAAATGGATGGTGACAATGTGTTAGTGACACTATGGAACCGCAAGGCTGAAAGCATAAAATTAAGTCCAGTGATTAGTTTTCTGTGTTTTAATGAATGACTAGAGTGTGAAAAATAAATAAATAAATAGAAATAAACCATTCATTTTGCATGCTTTTAAAAAAGTGTTAACCTTAAAGGAGCAGTTCACCCAAAAAATGAAAATTTAATAAAAATGTATGTATCCTCAGGCCATCCAAGATGTAGATAAGTTTGTTTCTTCATCTGAACAGATCTGGAGATATTTAGCATTACATTATTTGCTCACCAGTGGATCCTCTGTCTGGATCCTCAAATTTCTCCAAATCTGTTCCAATTAAAAAACAAACTCATCTACATCTTGGATGGCCTGAGGATAAGTATATTTTCAGCAAATTCTCATTCCCCCCAAAAAACAAAATTCAAAACATGGTTACTATAGTTAAATCATGGTAACCACAAATTAACCATGCTTTTGCTACACTAACCGTTTAACCATGGTATTTGTAGTACAACTATGATTATACAAATTGTAATCAATACGCCAAAAAAAAAAACATGGTTTCCACACTTTTACTACAGTAAAACCATGGTTAATATATTTTAAATAAATAAATAAATAACTATACCAACGTAATATCCACAGTACTAGGTGGACGCTTATGTTCCCAACATGCACTTCGGCATGAATAAATGTTCCTTTTTTATTTGCTGTAGCTTTTGTTAGGCCTATCACTTTTAGTTCGTTTTGTAATATTAATAGTGAGGTTTTGTATGCTGAGTGTTGACGTGTATCTATTAGAAATTTGTTTTGACAGAAAAATTACCTAAACTTATTGATTCCACAGAAAATTGCGTAATGGTGCATTGTTTTGTATGAAACAGCTATTAAATCTTGCAATAACTGCTGATGCCTCACCACATGTGAATATCATTTTAGTCCACTGCTTTCTTAACCCTCATATTCTGTCGACAATTACTTAAATTATTAATCATTTACTTTCCCTGTCGATCCTTTTAAAAGTCTCGCTGACGCAATCAACACATTATGCATTCCAGAAGCTATCCGTCTAGTGTACTTTTCAGTAATAGGCCTATAACTAGCATCCATTTTAGTTAAGTAATTTAACTAAAATCTGACCCCGAAATACACTGTAGGGGGGAAAACAACTAGCAGCAGTGCTCCTTTGTTTCAAAACACTGGAGATCGGTTGCTCCATGGATCCCGCATCAGTCCTGACATCGTATTGCACGCGTTGATTTTATTCCATCACTTTTATCCCTTCCTAAACCACAGTAACAACAGCATATTCATTCATTAAGAAGCAGATTCGTTCTTCGGATGTATTTGCATGTAGTCTCGTGTGCGAGCGCATCTCTCTGCCCCTCCTCCCAGTGAGGTGCTGCGGGGAGATCCGCGGACCAATGGAAACGCGAGGCTGGGACAGAGGGAATCCTGAGCTCTGCTGTCAGGATCTCAAACAGCGGCGAGTAACGGACCGTCCGCACGCGCAACGAACCCTCGGCCCGGAGGAATATTGAATAGCTGTTATCAGTACGGGAATGCGAGTCTGACCTGCTAACTTAAACGCAAGGTAAGCAGAACGCGGATGCGCCTTTAATGCATTGCATAAATTGTGGTTTTCTTGAGTCCTGTAAGTTAAAAGCTGGATATAATATTCAAATATCAATTGGAAGCTGTCACAGCGCACATGGACTTACCTTTCAAGATGCTCTACTCACATCGTAAGCATGTTTTTGATGTTAGGTGTATGGGTTATGCCTCAAAGGATATGTTGGAAGCACATCCTGGTCCTGCATGACAAGATATCCTGCCCCTGTTATAATTTTTTAAGATGACTAGTGGGTCATCTTGAGCACCTTTACTAAATCAACCCACCTGCCTGGCTTCATCTCACGAGACCTTTGCAGCTGTGACAACTTGACAGCTCTTGGAAGTTTTGTCACGGAGCTCTGGAGCCGTTACGAATCTAAGCACTTTGGGGGATGATCAGGGACCTCTGAACCTTGGAGCAACTTAAGTTAATGAATAATTGACTGTTGGTCGTGAGAGCATGTCCTGGACAGGGATGCACTAAACGGCATCACACTCACCGTTTATTCGCTGAGGTGGATGTTAAAGGTCCGCAGATTGAGGTAGACTGTCAAAGCACATCATATGTGAAGGCTTTTGAACTGTAGGTTAGTGGTTTTGTCATAAAAATACCGTATGCATATGTGGATCAAATCATGTGATTCTGTGAGAAGGTATTGATTAAAATTAGTCTCCTCGCCCAGTTTGTTGCACGAAAGCCGTGGGCCGTGTAAGTGGAGAGTTAATGAACTCATTTGATATAGGATCTGAAAAAGGCTTAGGATGATAAGGGTGTGTTTTTCAGGGTCTTCAAGGCAAATGCTCACTAAGCATTTAATATTGATTCTTCTCAATGTAACTCACTCTGTTTTCCATATCACAGGTACATATAGTTTAAATACAAGAGAAGTGGGTCAAAATATGATAAACGTGTCACGAGATCATTTGCATTGATCTGTTGTTTGATGACTTCATGTTACTGGCTTGCAAGTGTGCTGTGTAGTTTCTGCAGCTCGAGCAGACGCAAATTGAATAAGTAGGTTAACTAACTGCTCATTGACTCAATTATATTTCGCCCTTATTTAGAAAAATGACACGTGAACTGCTGTGTTTGATTCATTTTGCTCCGCTGGCATAGAGGCTTTTGCTTGGGGGGAAAGAGAAGATATACCTAATTGTTGGGAAGGAAAAAAGGGATCAGAGCTAATTATGCCAAGATAAACGCTTTGGTTATTTATATCCTCCAAATCCGTTTAATTCTTTTCATTGTCAAAAAAAGCCTGAGATAATGGAACGTATTTATGAATACACGATTATGTGTTTTATCTAATGTTAAAGTCTGGCGGGTGGGTTTTTTTCAGCGTCACTGAGGTTTTGTTGGAATCCTTCCATTTTTCAAGTTACTTGCTAATTAAAATTCATTCTATTATAGGCAAATGAGAGCAAAAGGGTTTCATTTAGGTCTGAGACTGGTGCGGAGCAAGCAATGTCTTTGCTGTTGACTTTTCCTCCCTCAACAATAGACCATTGCCTTAACACTACTGCCCTGCCTATTTATAAAGGAAGCCTTTGGGGACTTACACTGCAGGCTATCTGCCTGTCCATTTTATTTTGACCACCACTGTGAAGTTTGTAGTAGCTAAACAGACAGTCCCTCATGCTCTCAAGGCACAGAACAGTTCCTTCAGCATTTTCACACATATTCATATAAGACCTCATCTTTACTCGGATTCAGAGAGTAGTTATCCCCTCTGAGATTCCTCCTCTAGCTCCTGATTCCTCTTGATTTAACTTGAGCACAACGCCGTAGCCGTATCCAGACACACTGATTATGAAGATTCTCTGCAATGAGGCTCTGGATTTAAACATTGGGCCTCATTTACGAGCAGAATGAACTATTCAGAGGTGGCTCTGACTTAAAGGGATAGTTCACTTAAAAATGAAAACTCACTCTCATGTTATTACAAACTCGTAAGAACTTCATTTATCTTCAGAACTCAAATTAAGATATTATTGATGAAATCCAAGAGCTCTCTGACCCTCCATAGACAGAAAGGGCCCTACCACATTCAAGGTCCAGAAATGTACCAAGAACATCAACAAAAAATAGTCCATGTGATGTCATTGGTTCAACCGTAATTTGATGAAACTACGAGAATACTTTTTGGAAAAAAAACTAAAATAGCAACTTTATTCAACAATTCTTCTCCTCTGTGTCACCCTAGGGCCATTTTGGAGAATACCACAACGTATGCGCGTGCTTTGATCTGCACGTAAACAGTGCATGCATCGTGATACTGAAAATGGTGCTAGGGGTAACGCGGAGGAGAAGAATTGTTGAATAAAGTCAATTAAATTTTTTTTTTGCGCACAAAATTATTCTTGAAGCTTCAAAATTATGGTTGAACCACTGATGTCACATGGATTATTTTGTTGATGGTCTTGGTACGTTTCTGTGCCTTGACCGTGGTAGTACCCTTGCTGTCTACAGAGGGTCAGAAAGCTCTCGGATTTCATCAAAAATATCTTAATTTGTGTTCCAAAGACAAACGAAGGTCTTAGGGATTTGGAACAACATGAGGGTGAGTAATTAATGACAGAATTTAAATTTTTGGATGAACTATCCCTTTAATTTTATATTTGCAAAAGTGACCATATTGTGAGTAATAATGTTAGTTGAAATGAAAAAAAGCACACCTGATGTCAACCATGTGTAAATGGGACATAAAGCATCTGGGGAGAACGCAAGGTCCATTTTACGTGCCAATTACTCAAATTTGTTTAAATTTATGTTCAATGGAGTGATTCGCACTCGTTGTGTCATATAACACCACTTTCAGTCTGACACACAATGAAACATATTGAGCATCCCATAATAAAAAGGCCATTTTGCATTTTGGTTATCAATATGGGAGTTTATTGGTATCTGAGTGCTTTATGAGCCAGTCTTGGATATAGACAGGAACTTATATGTTCAGAGCATTTTCTTTGGCTTATATAATTAGGTTCAGTAAAGAATGCTCTACTTCTCAGGAACTATTTTTAGCTGTATAGGTTTTTTTAGTCACTATATGGTTCTTTGGAGATAAAGTTGTAGGTTCTTTAGATCAGGATGTTGGATTCTGGGTTATTTAAAGCATCAGATGGTTCTATAGAGCAGGGGTTTTCAAACTTTTTCCTGCTAAGTATTTTGAAGAGACACTGACTGAGAAATAAATTTAAGTTGCCACGTATACAGACTTATTAATACAGTATGTGGAATGTGGATATTATATTATATTATATTATATAATATAAAATGGTTAGTTACAGTTCTCGGTTCTGATTGGTCAGCAGTTGTGTTTTATTCACCATAAAGCACAGCTTTGACTGCTTCATCCAACGGTTATGGGTATCACTGCGCAACACCCTTAGCAACATAAAAAATCAATAATATAGGGTCAAAACTGTTCCTTGTATTATGCATTTCAGCAAAATTAACTCTTTTTTTATTTATTTTATGAAGTATGAGTGACCCCTGCTATAGTTGGGTTGCATCATTCATCTTTGATTTTGAGACCCCACCCTTCCCCCTTCAAAGAAACTCTTCTCCTGCAAGACAAACATTGATGTGTGCGCACGTCTGTGTGAAAGCCCACAGTTTCCAAAGTGAGGAGGGAATATTACTGTATTTATTAGTTTTCTGTTTCTGGTATGATTTTGTATTTCCATATGTCCATAAATATACACCGTAATGACACTTAGAAACTCGCTCTGTGCTGTGAATCAGTCTGTTTTAAACTAAAAGATGGAAAACAGATGTTTTCTCATACTGAGAGATAAGATGTATGTGTGTGACTATATAAATATCATATATGGTGTTTAAAAATAAATGACACAGCAGATGAGAAGAGTTCCTATTCTCTGTTTTTATTTGAGCTCCCTAAGATGAGGCATGTTACAGAACATTCTCTTGGCGTTTACTGTTTAAATGATTAAATTTACTGTTTAAATTTGTGAAATTTTATTTTAATTTAATAGCTTTTATATGGCTTTACAGTGAAGCCAAAAACAATTATTGAATATTATCTGGAAAGTATTTGATTAGTTTAACAAATTTTTAAATGTTTTAATGCTAAGGAAGAGACCTACTATAGATAGATAGTATGTGTGTGTGTGTGTGTGTGTGAAAAGCATTATATTATATATAAATCTTCCAGTTGTTATTTATTAATTTATACCCAACATTTTTTTAAGTATATTATATTCATCAAGTTTGAAAATGGAGCATGAAAAGTTCTTTATAGAACTGTGATGTCAGGCTGTAGAACAGTTTTGGATCTGTCATTGACTTTATTTTTAAGTGTGTATGTGAGAGAGTGTTAACATTTGCAGGAAAGGTGCTGCCATTTTGCCTGATGATGTGGTTGCTTTTCCGTATGATTAAGACTTGCTATTCTGGGTGGTGGGAATGGCTCTGATCAGCTTTGCCAATGACTAAGTGCCATTCATAGACACATGAGGAGTTGGCAGGCATTGTTTGAGTGGTAAGTAATTATTATAATCATGCTGGTGGTCTGTTGTAAGGGTCTGTCAGGAAAAGACAGAAGAAAATAGTTTTGATTCCTATATGGAAATTCATAAAAAGAAATTACCAAGACTGCAAACGGAGCTCCCTGGTAAGTTAAAAAGAAAGGAGACGATTAGTTGAATGGATAATCCATAATGGAAATGATCACGTACAACAGTCGGAATATTATCTAACATTTTGATGGTCTTCAAAACCTATTTGTCTATTCCAAAAAAAAAGGAAAAGCGAAACACACATGAGCCGCTAGAGGAAAAAATGATGTAATATGTGGAAAGTTCTGATTTAAAGTAAGCATCAAACGAGTCCAATGCATCAGGGCACATCAATACATGGCTGGAAGCTTAAAGATGCAGTGCATAATTGGCACAAATGTATCTGCATGGAGAAAACAAATTACATTTTTGTCCATTCATTTTGATATTCTCTGTGATCTGGTTCTGCATCGGCCCTTTTCGCCCCACCGACCCGTCCCAGCTAAGCAGTGGACGCTTGTGAGCAAACCTAGCAGGCTATAGCTGGGCTAACTGAGTACTGCAGTGTTCCTGAAGCACAGCGCAGAGAAACGGGCACATCAGAGGAAGACTGAAGAGCAAAGTGAATGGAGAACGAGTGCAGAGAGCATAGAAGGGTGGGGAATATAGAACAAGAGTGAAACATGGCTGTGCGTGATTGTTGTTGCTGTTGCACAAGCTTTGCATATTCTAAACATATTAGGATATTTGCATTCACTGAATTATGGAGATTGAGAGTGATTATGTGCGTTTGTGTGCATGCATGTGTGGGGTTTTATACACCTTCTCTCTGTTCGCTCTGCAAATGATCGGATTTTATAAATGGTTTTAATCATAGATCAATAGACTTATGAGAGGATATGCTCATCGCTCTAATTATGTTGTTATTATGAGATCTACCCTGCACTTGTGGTCTGAACCCTTTTTCACCTGCATCTCAGACTGCAGCCTAGAAATATGATTATAACTGTCCTTAAGGGCTCTCTGGCGTCTGTTTAATACACAGTGGGGTTCAGACGTCTGAAACCTTAGTGAAGATGCTTGTGTTTTTGATTAATTTCTAATTTAACACATTACAAGTGATTTACATGAATGTCCTAACCATCTGCAACACAGTAAAGCAACAAAACTAAAAGCTATATTTAATGTTTTTGTCCTAAACAACCATGACAAGTGACAGGATATTCTGTTGATTTACAGTTTTATATTTGTGAAGGACTATGCTGGCTCTCATTGTTTATATGTAGCTAGTGGCATGCAACATTTGCAGGTACAACAGTTTACTTTTTTTTTTAATGTTTGAGTAGATGCTGAAATGCACAATATGGACGTACTGATAGCTTCTTTACGTAAGAAGTTTAAAGGGGTGGTTGATTGGCTTGATTGTGTTTATGGGGTGCAGGCTAACGTGTTAATGTTTTTTTTTTTTTTAAATGCATTATTTTTCACATAATTTACCTTTATTCTACACTGCTCTGTCCCTTCTCCTATAAACGCACTTACGATTTCCTGTTTTTTTGAAGCCCCTCCCTCCCAAGTAGGGCTCGCTGCATCCCACAAGATCCAGGGGGCGTGGTTGGATCCACATCTAGGGGGTGGAGATTGGTAGGTTTAGGGGTGGAGATGGGTGGGTTTAGGGTTTAGGGTTCAGGGGGTGGAGACGGGTAGGTTTAGGTATATGTAAGGTGGGAGGAGTTGGATCTGGATCCAGCCACGCCCCCTGGATCTTGTGTTCTGCAGCTCCTCCCTCCCTCAGAAATACGCGATGGGCACAGATTGGTCAGCTGGCCCAGTGTGTTGTGATTCACTAAACCGCCTAGTGCGTGTGCAGAAACACCTTTCAGCTCAGCGGCACGTGCTCCGTTTGTATTGTAAACAATGGCGTCGTCAATATTGCTTATCAACAGAGTTGGGTTTAACGCGTTACTGTAATCTAATTACTTTTCCTGGTAACGCAGTAAAGTAATGAGTTACATTTTAAATTTATGTAATTTGATTACAGTTACTTATGTCAGTAAAATTACGTTACTTAAGTTATAAATGCAATGTTAAAAAATATTAAGTAAAAATCATGTCAGTATGCCTTTTAATAAATCACTGGAGAATGCAAGCTAAAATGTAGACGAGTCCTACAACATTTAGATGCAGTGAAAGTTTGCCTATCATATTTCAAAATGTTGCACTCGACATATTTTAGTCTAGCATTATAGTTTGGGAAAAGTTCAACAAGTGAATGTGTACAAGTTTGTCACAGTAACACTAATAAAGTAAAAAATAAATGACTCGCCAGAATGAGATCATCCTCTGGATTAAACCGCGTCGGCATCGCAATTCAAGGCTTATTCCTCACAGCGCGTCTTCATCCAAAATCGAAAAGTAGCCGAGATGAACTTGAATCTTTCTACAGAGGTGACGTGAGCGTTTACATGTTCTCGCGTCTCAAGCTTGGTTTCGTGTGGATGATTGTCTTATTGCTCGCGATGTGCGTGGGCATGATCACATTATAGGTGAGCTCAGACAGGAAAGACTGTACCTAGCGTTGGTTTCATACGGATTATTTTATCAGAGAATATTTTTTTTTTTGACATGACTGACTTCATTTAATAATAGACACTTCAAGCTTTATTTTTGATATACTGTATTTCTCATGTAATTTTCGTACATTTTAGTGACTCGTTTCAGGAAGATATTCACAGAGACTGAGAATGCAGAAAGCGCACCCTATTTGTTTTCTTTATTTGAAAAAAAAAACAAAAAAATGAGAAAAGTTTTGTTGATATTGGGAGTGAATCAGGGTATACAAATAATAGGCCTACATATGTATTTTTTTCAGTTAATATTAAATTAATTAAAGAACTATGAGTTTCTCTTTGTAGTGCATTTTTTAGGTTTGATAACTTGAAAAGTAAAGTTAACTTGAAAAAAACTTAAAAGTAAAGTAATTAGTAATCTGATTACTTTTTAAATGCAGTAATCAGTAATGTAATCAAATTACAATTTTAAAGAAGTAACTTGTAGTGGATTACTTTTTTGAGTAACTTACCCAATACTGCTTATCAATTTGAGCCCGAATGAGACAAAGAATATTAGTGAAGAGGATTGCACAGAACATTAATGGTATTTTTTTTGTTTGTTGTTGTCTCATACTTTTAGATACGCTGTTATCTGCAAATGCTACTGCTTATGTTAGCTTTTAATATATGGTTTTATCCTGATTAAAGCTTTAATATAGTACGGCAACCACATGTGTGTCCATGCTTAATGCTTCTCAGCTATGTGAAAAATATCTCTGTCTATACACATAAATTGTAAAATTGGAACAGTTCATTGTTGGAGCTGAGCTGATGATCTGAATGAGAGAGAGAGAGGTGCAGAACAGAGCGTGTGCAGAGCAGGGGGACGCGAGGAACAGGATTAAGAACCGCATTGATTTTGAAACTTGTGAGTCCGTTAGAATCATTAGAAGACAGAATCGCAAGATTTTTTCCTAGTTTTGACGGCATGGCAACAACTCTTCCTCTTCTCTAAAGCAGCACAACATGGCCTCGCCCCCTTTGTTGCATGTTCCCGGGAGCGGGGTTTATCAGGGTTTGTGATCTCACAAACCCAGGAAGTAACTTGTTGTAGTCCCTATGAGGCAATTTTGTAGGCATTAAACTGCCTTAATTTTAAAAGACAGAAACATTGAGATAGATTAAGAGATATCTCCGTTTGCATTGAACTTTCAGCAGCGTAACTTTGCAGATATTGTTTATGCTCAAAAGGTAACATTACACACTAACTAACGTTAAAAAAGTGAAATCGCAATCAACCACACCTTTAATGTATTTACAGCTATAGAAAGTTTTTTTTTCATGAATCCTTTATATAATTAAACATTTATACATTAAATATGCATTTGTTTACAATATATTACATTAAAAAGTGTATAAATCACTCGTTTTTCTAAAGAAACATTGTCCAACAGTGACACCAGCAGGTAAAATTACAGTCCGAGACTCTCTCGCCTCCATCGTGATATGATTGAATATGACTGGTAATGTTTGGCTGTGATTGGTTCATGCGATAAACCCTGCCTCCTGCATTTGCGAATTAGTCTGAATGAACAATATAAAAGTAAACAACTCACTTAGATATAAACATTCTGCTATGTCAAAATAAGACTTGAAATGGCCTGAAAACACGGTCTGTGGGAGTTTTTAGTGAGTAATCAGCTTGGTGTTATTTAAAGTAAATCTCCATTTCTGTGACCAGTATTTACTCAGCTTTGGTAACTGTTGACCCAAAAAATTCAAAAATAGTTAAAAGTTAACTATTAAAAAGAATAGCTGAACATAAATTCACAAGTGAAATATATTGTTTAAATTGTGACTGCTTTGAGTTATTATTTTGGAATAAATGTGAAATGCTTAAAAACACTAAATTGATGAGATGTAGGGTAAACGTACCTATTAAGCTCACGTACCCATTAAGCACACTTCCATATTTGAGCTCAGATTATAAAAAGAAAAAATAATTTATCCAATTTGATGTCTTAACTAATTGATGTGTTTGTTACCATATACTCCCTGTAATTTCAAGTCAGTCAGGTCATTACACACTGAGATATGAGCATCCATGTGTTCACACTGTCTGGCGGCCATTTTGAAAGCTGTCTTAAAACTTTCACCAAAAGAGGTGCCCCTTAAATGTGCAGTTTTTAGATGTTTAAGCCTTTATTTTGGGTAAGTTTCACTACTTATTGTAAAATTAAGAGATTAATGTTCAGACTTTTGCATATTATAACCTGGAACATGGATGTGGGAAATAATTACATTAGATCCAAAAGATAGTTTTAGCAACATAGCGCAGATGCTACAGAACCCAGTTAGCTGACTAGCTGTATAAAATTGTGTGCTACGCTAACATATTACTTCACAGGCATTACTGGCTTGTACTTTTACTTCCATAATATTATAAATTGACAGATTAATGCTGGTCTGTGGTTTTACAGTGCTGTAATTTTTAAAGATTTCATATTATTTTGAGGTAAGCTTAAAGGGTACACTACTATGAAAATCACACAGCTTCAGTGTGATATCAATAAGAAAGTATAATTTCATAAATATTCTTAATAATAGTTGTTCATAATAAAATATGTATGAACTTAATACATGACCTAGACTATTTATTTAGCAAAATCCTGTCATTTTAATAAATATTACATGAAATTTATTAAACATTTTTGCTGCTCCAATTAAGCTCAGTGTGCTGTCTTTAAGCTCTTCCACATTGAACGTCTATGTAAATACTTCATAAACAGACTTTAAATATTAACTGATGGTTGTAACTTTAAGTTAAATTAAACGATTTTCTATGGATTCTGTCAACTCAAATCTGCAGACTGGCTCTGATCTTTGCCAACTAGCATCAGCTTCTCCAGATTGTAAATCTGTGGAAAATCGGGGCAAAAATCGTGTAGTGTATTCCAGCCATAAGTGACTATAGATAAGTTTGCATCCATGTAATAAGAGGCTTCATAATGAGGCTAGTTTCTGTGTTCATCCCCATGAATTAAATGTTTTATCGGTTTGTTTTATTTGATTTTTGAATGTGTTACTTAGCTGAACGTGGACTAGTCTACGGTAGATGTTGATATGTGCTTAGATGATACTTCACTATGAATATATAACTGATCGACTTGAGTGCCTTGTTGCTTGATTTTAGTGTTCTGTTGTTTTTGTGATTGACTTTGTACCTTCAAAAATATATATTTTTACAATTATTCTTTAAAAATTTTCCTTAAAATAAACAAGAATTTTTAATAAAACATGATGTGAGCTTAATGGGAACAGGGGTGTGCTTAAAGGGTACAAAAATGTACCCATTAAGCACAGCCAGACTTTTTGAATTTAATGATGTATATCTTAATTGAAATGCTTTTGTCATTTAAAATAAAATTAAATATTTTTGTGTGAGAGATTAATATTTTATTTTAATATAATTTTTTGTACTGAAACCAATATCTTGTGCACTAAAAATGTCTCAATGTAGATTTTGGTGAGTTTAATAGGTACGTTTACCCTATACTTGGCTTTAATAAACAATATTGATCTTAAATGTAAAAATATAGATATAGATATAGATTTTTATGATAATGTAAGTAATGTTTATTTAACCATGAAAATGAGACTTGGACATGAATTTACATTTGATTTAAAAAAAACAAAAAACTTTGAGGACTTTGGCTCTTCATTTCAGGACACCATCTCACACCACTGACACACACACACACACACACTTAAAATTAGAAATTCATACATTCATATTAAAGATTTTTAAGCATTTGTATGTCTGTAAATGTGTTTATACCTAAATGATTTATGCCTTAGATGCTGTCAGTACATCAGTATTGTACATTTTGGTGCCTATGCACATGTAAGTAATATACGTGAGGTAGAACTATGCTTTTTATACAATACATTTGAATAATGAAGACATCAAATTGGCTGGGTAGCCCCACCCACAGTGAAATCTCATTTGTCCAAAATTCTGCTCTGCATAACAATTTATTAAACAATGTTAAATGTATATTAAACTATATATTATCAAATTTGTTGTGATTGTGTGGCATTTCACATTTTTTATTTCAGTATGAAAAGACGTAGAGCGTCATTTCAATGTAGTGTCAGATTTTTTAACCCCACTGTAGCTTACACTGATTCGATTTCTCAAGCTTGTGCTATAAAGCTTTTATGGAGGTTCTTCCTCAGCTGTTTACAAGGATGATTGGAAAGATCAGAGAAAGAAGGGGAAGTGGAAACAAAGGGAAGTAAGCAGGAGATGAACCATAAGAGCGGGTTGGAAAAAGATGGATTGAGAAGGAAAACAATTGCCTCAATGACTCCGAATGAGGGGATGACATGTTGAAGTAGATGAATGAATGATTGAGGAGAGCAGGGAGAGAGGGCACAAGAAGAGATGGGACCCAAGATGGTCCTACTGCAGTCTCGCTCAACATTTAATTTCCTGTCTTTTCCCTTGGCCTCCCTCCCTGTTTTCTAACCAGGCCATGACAGCACCACATGCAGGCTTTGGGATGAGTTTGCACTGGGATTTAAATAGATAATGGCGGCCTAACGGTTGTTGGCTGATGAATTATTCACTGGATCCTCAAGACATTGTTGTGCGGCATCACTGGTGACATACGCCAACTCTCAGGTTTGCAATATTGATGTCATGGAAGATTCCTCCATTTTGGTTTATGCAACAGCTCTGCTATGAAAATGGTGCTGGTTGGTTTTTATGTCTTTGTCTTCTGAGTTGGTTCTTCAGGTGACGAGATGTGTTGTTAATAAAGGAGTTGATCACTCTGTAGTTGCCGTAAGCACACTGTGTCTCATGCACCTATGAGAGCTCTCTGGTAATTAATACTGCCAGTTACTGACAGCCGCATGGAGATATGGAGACGAGGTTTTAAACAGCCACTAGGCTATTTAGTAAGTGGGAATGCAGTACACAGGCTTGTGGACTGAGGCAGTCGAATATTTGATCTCTTTGTTTTTCAATATATAAATATTCCTTGAGGTCTCGCCTTCTTTTTCCTTCTTTCAAGCACACTGGGACTAGCTGTCACTTTGTTTTACTTCACTGATTGTTTCTAAGTGTAGGCTTATTTTTTGAAAGTCAATTCCTGTAAAGGCATACATTGTTAATCAAATATTTCAATGTCAGGGTATAGTATTAATCAATATTTTGAATTAACTTTTTATACAGTATGAGTTTAGATGAGTTAAAGTAGTGGAATATAACCATTAAACAAAATGTCTAGTGCACCAACAATACATATTCAATAAACAATTCATTGTACAGTTTGTTTGTACATTTCTTTTGCTGGTAGACCCAAACAACATTCTGTTGTTCTCCATGTTGCACTGCTGTTGGATCAGCCTACTGTTCCTTCTGACAGGCTTGTCATGGAGGGAGTGCAAGATGTTGTCTATGATGCTCAAATTAATTTGGACATCATTCTGCACTCGCCCACCACCTCCAGTGGGTCTAGGTCCATCCTAATGACGGAGCCTGCCTGCCTGCCTGCCTGGTTGGTTCAGCATGTTGTCTTCTCAGGGTCTGATCTCTGTACACACAGAACAAGATAGGGGAACAAATTTTAACACTCTTTTTTAAAGGGGGTTAAATTTGTATATAGTCTTAATAATACCGTGTATAAAAATACCCTAGTGGTGTAGAGCTTTTGTGTTGTTGTTTTGATTTTTTTAAAAACATTTAACAACTTTGAAGTTGTGTTGTGTTGCAGTATTTTCCATTCTTTTCTGAAAAACAATGTTCTAGTACTGTAACATTCCTTTGCTTTGCTAATGCTTCTGTATAGACCCTTTTCACAGACTCTGACGATGCATTTCCACATTTATTAACAGTGTAAATCTAGTGATGCTTTTCATATATTCTGTCTTCTGACCAACGTAATCAATCGCTCTCTATATTTTTCCTCTGTTTGTAAAGTCATAGAAATGATACCATGCATTTTTTTTGTTTGTTTTGCTGTTGGGGCAAATGGTAACACAAAAATGATATTTGTTGTAGTTTTCATGGTCACAGTTTATTTTGGGGACCGATTCTCACTATCAAATAACAAGTGACCATGACTTTTGCCTCAACAATCTCCTAATTTTCTGCTTATTAATAGTTAGTAGGGTAGTTGTTAAATTTAGCTATGGGGTAGGATTAAGTGATCGAGAATATGGCCATACACAGAATAAGGCATTAAGGCTTTATAAGTACTAATAAACAGCCAATATGGTAAAGTCAAGTCAAGTCAAGTTGAGCTTTATTGTCATTCCGCTACATGTGTGGACATGTAGTGGAACGAAATGTCGTGTCTCGCAGGACCACGGTGCTACATACCAGTTAAACATACATAAACATCGCAAGTATAAGGAAAATAATAGAGCTATACAACAGTTAACCGTCTGACTTTACATATACTATAAATGCTATAACTACTATACATAGCTGACTACACATAAACTGAGACTGTACAAAAACTTTACATACGTACTGTACATGAAATTGTGCAAAAGAGATATTTGCACATAAAATTGTGCAAAGAAATATATTTTGTACATTAAAATGTTGTGCAGAAGAGAAATTTGGGGGAAGCAGCTCATAGTGCAAAATGATTTTGTAGTGCAATGCACAAGTAAACATATATTATACTATTGAGTTTTTGTAGCAAGGAGTGATTGTAGAAAGTGTCTAGTGTATTAGTAGTGGGATGAGTAAGCTACTACAGGTGGTTTGTATAGCTCCACTCACCTGTGTGTAGCACACTCAGAATTGCTCTTAGGAAAAATGTTGTCAACAGTTTTAATGAGTTGAGGGGAGGGGGCTGAGGTGTTCATGGTTTCAGAGGGGGACAGGGAGATTGGAGTTAAGAGCTCTCACAGCCTGGGGAAAAAAACTGTTGAGCAATCTGACAGAGCGAGCTTTGATACTCCGGTACCTTCTACCTGATGGCAGGAGCTGGAAGAGGTTGTGGGAGGGGTGGGTGGGGTCCTTCACGATGCTGGAGGCCTTGCTGGAGCATCGTGCAAGGAAAATGTCCAGGATGGAGGGGAGAGGGGCACCGATGATCTTTGCGGCAGTGTTCACTGTCCGTTGTAGGGTCTTGCGGTCAGCAGCACTGCAGTTCCCATACCAGACAGTGATGCAGGTGGTCAGCACACTCTCAATGGTGCCCCTGTAGAAAGTGGTGAGGATGGGTGGAGGGAGACTTGCCCTTTTCAGCCGGCGGAGAAAGTGGAGGCGCTGTTGTCCCTTCTTGTTGAGTGACGTGACGTTGGTGGTCCAGGTGAGATCCTCTGTGATGTGCACCCCCAGGAATTTAGTGCTGCCGACTCTCTCCACGGTTGAGCCGTCGATGGTCAGTGGGGGGTGGTCAACAGAGTTTCTCCTGAAGTCCATCACAACCTCTTTTGTCTTACCCACATTGAGGGACAGGTTGTTAGCACCACACCATTCAGCCAGCTGTGCCACTTCCTCTCTGTAGTGCGTTTCATCGTTGTTGCTGATGAGACCTACCACTGTTGTGTCATCAGCGAACTTGATGATGTGGTTGGAGCTGAACTTGGCAGTGCAGTCGTGGGTCAGCAGCGTGAAGAGCAGCGGGCTGAGCACACAGCCTTGTGGGGCACCTGTGCTCAGTGTGGTAGTGCTGGAGGTGTTGCGGCCGACACGGACTGACTGAGGTCTTCCGGTTAGAAAGTCCAGGATCCAATTACAGAGGGAATTGTTAAGGCCCAGCAGGTTTAGTTTATTTATGAGCTGTTGTGGGATTATTGTGTTGAATGCCGAGCTGAAGTCAATGAACAGCATTCTAACATAGGAGTCTTTATTTTCTAGGTGGGTAAGAGCCAGGTGGAGGGTGGAGGAAATTGCGTCGTCCGTAGAGCGGTTCGGACGGTATGCAAACTGGAGCGGATCGAGTGTGTTGGGGAGGCTGGTTTTGATTTTTTGCATGACTAACCTCTCAAAGCACTTCATCATGATTGGAGTCAGTGCTATGGGACGGTAGTCGTTTAGACAGGACACAGGTGATTTCTTTGGTACCGGTATGATTGTTGTGGATTTCAGACACGTGGGGACGACTGCCTGGCTCAGCGAGGTGTTGAAGATGTCTGTTAGAACATAAATAATATGCATGCTAATAATCAACTAGATAAAAGTGAGAATTGATTCCTAAATTAATATATTCCATTCAACATTCCATTTTCTTTGGTGATTTAGAGCCCTTTTCCATTGTTTATGAAATTGTAAAGAAAATATTATTATTTTTATTTAAATTTGTTAAAAGCAAACTTTTGTTTGCTTTGCTTGTGCATTTGAATTGCCAATCTAGTTTCCACCCTAAGCATCACATTTATTATTATTATTATTATTTTTTTTTTAATAGACTCCGAGACTAAGGCTACAGGACTATGAAGCTCTGAAGGCAGGAATGAAATGTCACCACATTTATCCAGAACAGCCAACAAGACTTTCCTTTTCAGCAACCTGTCAGGGATGTGATTTTTCACAATTTACTCCTGCTTCAGACACTTTAGCTGCCAGGCAGCTTAACGGACAAAGCTGGGGATAGTTTTCACTTTTTTTTCCCCTCGATATGGCAGTTGTCAAGATGTTGAAGCTACCATTAAACCAGAAAGATAAATGGATTCAGATAGCAGCCATTCTTTCTACTTCAAAATAAAGTTTAGTATAGGGCTCAGGTCTACCAGTGTGACTTGTCTTTGGCTTGATTTGCTTGGTTGAACAACACTTACGCGACCCTCTCATTTACAGGGAAGTATGCAGCAATACAATCTGCAGTATAGCGCCACTAAGACAGATGTATACCATAACTGAGATTGTTTATTACCTCCAGCCTCTGCATTGCCAAGAATGCTGAGGTCATATAAAAAGACGCCCTATTAGTAACAGGCACCCATACGCGTGTGGTCTGAAAAAACAATAACCAGAAAACCAGCACGACCTTCTCCCCGGGGCAAGGGGCCTGTCAATCCCAATATGGGTTGCGGCAGCTCTGTTTACCAGCCAGCTGATTGAAGCTGAGGTCCTACATGAATAGCCAATGATGGAACTAATGGGACCTCACCTTCAGGAAGGTTGCACACAGAAGCTAATTCAACCTGTCAAGAAGGCAAATAAGGAAGATAAGGTGTGTGCTCTGGAAACAGAAAGAGGGGGAAAAGTTTGCCAGTTCGTTGCCCATTCTGAATTGGTAAAAAACAAGATTCATGGAGCCTGTCCAACCACTCAAAGCTGTTTTCCTAGTTCAGATGGAGAAGCAAATGCAGATAGAAGGTTTGCTTTGCTTTTCTATCTGTGCCTGCCAGACTTTTTAAGAAAAGGCCCTCGGGGCTACTTTCTTGTTGTTTTGTGAGCTTTTGGGCTTTTTCTGTCAGACAGTTGAGAGTGAGAGTGATGTGAGGGAGTGTGTGTATGTGTGTGTGTGTGTGTGTTTGATTGCTGTTTGATTAGGATAGATGCTGAGTCACAGTGGGACAGCTTTCACAGGGGTGGTCTTTCGGCGACTGAACACCAGTAAGTAGCGCAGTCTATGATTTCAAGTGATCTAACTGGAACAGTTATGATGAGCACTCAGTTGTGATGATCTCCACATCTTACAATCACACACATTTTTCCTCACAGTCAAACACTCCACATGATTGCAAGGGATCCGTGTCCTTCACATTTGTGATGTTCTCTGGAGGGTATTTCTCGAAGCCGAAACATTTGTTGCTGTTGTTGTTCCATAAAAATGCTTTAGACACTGAAGAACACTGTTACTGTCACTTGTCAGGTTTATTCATTTTCCCCATTTACTCACACATACTTACGGTTGTCTGTTTCTGCCTCAGGTAATTGAGAAAGTTTAAGAGAAAATCACAGATATGAAGTCACAAATTATGAGAAACAGATGCAGTTGGGGGAAACAAAGTCAAGGTAATGAGGAACAAAGTTGCATTTAGTCACATTGTGAGGTATAGTCGCAATTTGTTATCTTTTTTTTTACTCTGAGGTAGAAAAAGGCCTCCATACACACTCTTTATTTTGAAAATAGCCTATTGCCTACTTGCTCTCTATATTGTTTTGAAAGAAACGCTGCTTTTGTTAGGGACAAACTGTACTTAAATGAGTTGAAAGGTATATAACAACAGCTATACATAAGATTTTGGTTTTAGGAAACACTTCAAATTTTGAGGTTTAAAATGTGGGTTTAAACTTTACCTATCTGACTTGAAGTAGTCTTTACATCACATTCACTTCATGAGAGTAGCCACTTTATTTTTCATTTCTGTTTTCAAAGAGGCTAAGGCAGGTTAAGTGATGTGTTTAAGGGAGCAGCAGTTACACCTGCATATCTAGGTCAAAAGTCTGCTGCCGTGACCTCCCTGTATGTCTCGGAGCAAAGCTTTTACAGTCCTTAAAAGAGCAAAGAGTTTTTTTTTTACTGAGAGTTTGTTTCATCAGAAACTACAGGGGTGAGTACCAAATGAAAACCCTGGAGATGATAGCAGTGCGTTTTGTCTGAGCAGACAAGAACAAAACAACACAAACAAATCGGCATATTAGAATGATTTCTGAAGGATAATGTGATACTGAAGACTGGAGATTTCAGCTTCACATCACAGGTATAAATTACATTTTAAAATACATTTCACAAGTAATAATAATATTTGTGAAAAATAATATTTCACAAGACAGTATAATAATGTATTTTTGATCAAATTAATTCAGCTTTCTTTCAAAAACATTCAAACTTTTGGTGTATATATACAGTAGTATGTTAATACATAATCATTTTTTGTTTTATATTTTGTTAATTAGATTATTAATAATATTAATATGAATGCAATATTATTTATTTGATATTATTCATTATAAATAAAATAAATATCATTATCATAGTATTATCATAAAATATCATCTTTGTAAATAAAAACATAAGAAGTATAAGAACATTGAAAGGGATAGTTCAGCCAAAAATGAAAAGGCTGACATGGAAGAGAAGAAATTGTTGAATAAAGTTGTTTCTTTGTGCACAAAAAGTATTCTCGTAGCTTTATAAAATTACAGTTGAA
This sequence comes from Tor tambroides, assembly GCA_021397915.2. Classification (NCBI taxonomy): domain Eukaryota; kingdom Metazoa; phylum Chordata; class Actinopteri; order Cypriniformes; family Cyprinidae; genus Tor; species Tor tambroides. The sequence continues at coordinate 25,027 of JAFVLL020038651.1, forward strand.
CCCTTATGTCACATGGACTATTTTAACAATGTCCTTACTACCTTTCTGGGTCTTGATCATGGTAGTACCCTTGCTGTCTATGGAGGGTCAGAGAGCTCTCGGATTTCATCAAAAATATCTTAATTTGTGCTACAAAGATGAATGAAGGTATTACGGGTTTGGAATGACATGAGGGTGAGTAATAAATGACAGTATTTTCATTTTTGGGTGAACTATTCCTTTAATATGCAAGATGTTTGTTTTTAACCAGGACCCCGTGTAAATCATATAGAACTGAAAGATGAATTTGCACTGGGCTAAAAACAGACACAAAGAGGGGATTTTGGCTGCTCATTTCGTAAGTTCACAGAATGCCACTGTCCTTGAGCATTACAGCACCTTAAAGAAACAATGCTACAATAGTCAACAACAATTATGGCTTCTGCCATGGCTTCCTCCCAGCGGTGGTACTCTGCAGGTACACACTGCTTCTGGGGGAGTGACTCCATGCGACACGGCAAGACGCTGGGCCAGTGGAGCAGAGTTGTTTCGAGAAGGCAGGGTTAGCTTTGGAGCAGATCAAAGCAGGCAAGCTGGCAGGCACCAGGCAGCAAACAACCCCTCCTTTTCCCAGGCTCCTCTGTGACCATGAATTACATTGACTAGCTGTATCACCCCGGGCATCGGGGCTCAGTGCATTAGCTGCAGCGCACAAGCAGGATCCCTGCCCCCATGACTCGGCCTAATGGAATATTTTTCCATGCATGCACACGTAAACCCACGCCAGCTTCAAGCGCAACACGCTTATACACACACAAAAGCTTGAATGTCCTCTTACTGCCTCACTTGATTTTTTTCTTAACTAGATGTGTAAAATGCATTGCTGCAATTGATCTGACAGTGAAACAGTGAAATCAATCAATTGATTAAGTAATTTTAACAATCAGTCATGTTTACTATAGTTATAGCACACACTAATGAAATGAGGCATAAATGTATTATGAAAAAATACATTATAGTATTACTTAAGGATCTTGCTGAATTTATATATATATATATATATATATATCAAAAAATCATCAAAAAATTGACTGTTGCTCCTACATTTTTGGGTTTGTTTTATGTTGTAAGAATGTAAATCAAAGTAAGTCCGCTCCCAAAATAATCTAATCAGATTTAACCAAGTCAGCAGCACATATTTTAAGTCAGGTAACTAAAAAAAAATATATATATATTGGAATGAAAAAATCAGATTGGCAGAGCAAATTTATGTTGCTATTCCTCACATACAAGTTTCCATGGAAACGACATCCCTCTACACAGCATGCATATTAACATACTAATAGTTCTAAACATTAACTTAATTAATAGTCATTATTACACACAAGTAGTCTCAACTCACAGATCACTATCCTATATATAATTATATGCTCATTAAATGCTTCTTTTTTTTATCCATTTCACAATTACTCATTCTGTTTGGACCATTGAATCGCAACATATCCAGATCCGCTTCGCTCTTGTGCACGTACATCATGTCTGTGATATCATAAATTATGCTTGTGTTTTGACATTAGCATCTGTATTTTGTAAAATGGCTAATGGAAGGCACTATTTAAATAAAATTAAATATCATTTTTTTACATGATATGCCATGCAGGTATTTATTGCATCAGCACATGCATAGCACATGGCATCATTGCATTGGTCGTTCATTAAAAAGAATGATTTAAAACCCTTCAGCCATCCTCCTGATCTCTGTGCTTGCATACTGATGGAAGCAGCAGCAGCAGGAGTGAGGGGCTTATGGGTGTCAGTCTGTAATACTGAAGCCTTACTGCTGAAGTGTGACGGGATATGTGAGCAGCACAGGTAAAGAGAGGCTGGTATCCAGCCATGCCTTTAGCTGTCCTTCCCTACTGCCCCCTTCCTACACATATCTGTGGCTGACAGGTGTTCCATCAGTGGCTGGTTTACTTCAAAGCCCTCTTACAGGTACACTGTAAACTGTAAATAAATTAGTATAAATGTATATTCCTGGCTGTTGAAACAATGTCTTTTTGTTTTCTGTTTTCTGCATTTATACTGCTCTAGCTTCTGTACTTACTCTTGTAACCCAGTATTGTTGTGCTGCAAATATTGTTGACTCTTGTATGATAAATTGTTTGTAAAGTTCCTCATTTGTAAGTCGCTTTGGATAAAATCTCTTGTATTTTTACAGATTAACTGTAATAGTGTGCTGTGCTGCTGCTTTGGCTCTCAGCATGCATTGTCATATTAAAAATAAAGGTTTCAAAAGGGTGTTTTCACAGCGATGCCACAAAAAACCTTCTAGTGAACAGTTCTCCACATTTTTTTAGCATTTTAATATTTTAAAAAAAACCTTTTTCCACTATAAAGAACCTTTTGTGGAATGAAAAGCTTCTATGGATGCTCTTCATGGAACAATATATGTGACCCTGGACCACAAAACCAGTCTTAAGTCGCTGGGAAATATTTCTAGCAATAGCCAAAAATACATTGTATGGGTCAAAATTATCGATTTTTCTTTTATGCCAAAAATCATTAGGATATTAAGTAAAGATCATGTTCCATGAAGATATTTTGTAAATTTCTTACCATAAATGTATCAAAACTTAATTTTTGATCAGTAATATGCATTGTTAAGAACTTCATTTGGGAAACTTTAAAGGTGATTTTCTCAATATTTTGATTTTTTTGCACCCTCAGATTCCAGATTTTCAAATAGTTGTATCTCGGCCACATTTTGTCCGATCCTAACAAACCATACATCAATGGAAAGCTTATTTATTCAGCTTTCAGATGATGTATAAATCTCAATTTTGAAAAATTG